>BHDV01063476.1:7205-49436 GCA_005406045.1 Adoxophyes honmai
TATTAAATAAAATTTACTCCTAATAAAAATCGATGTAAAGAAAATACACCATTTAAATGTTCGATGAAATGAATAATCGATCAAAGGAAAAAGTGCAAAACGTTGACTTTGAACTAAAATTCGATGAAAAATTTGTCGACAATTCAAGGGTAAACCCTGAGATTTATTGAGGCTTAGGTCCAACAAACAATATAAAAATAAGAAATAATTTACTGTAAATAAAAGGCGACTAAGGAAATAGGTTAAGGAATATTTTAGGCGACAGGCTAGCAACCTGTCACTATTATATCTGCCAACTTAAAACCACAGGCCACGAAGCGTGAAATAATCATGGTTTTGCCTATGTAGCGTTTCATGAGCTCTGCCTACCCCATTTGGGAATACAGGCGTGATGTATGTGTCCTTACTTTTTATTATGAGTCACGATAGTTTCACGTTCAAGGTTTGACTTTGTCTATGTAAACTTTCATGCGCTATTCCTATTCCGATTGTGTAGGTTGTTTATGTGACATTTCTTTGCAATGGTACAATCTACCCGAGTTCGGACTTGAACGATTTTTGAGGAAGATATATAAAACAAATGCCTACAGGAAACGAAGAAATAACATAAGGAAAATAAGCACGAAATGCTTATTTAAGAAGCGTGAGCGTAAAAGCTTGGGTTCAAACGCTCCGCATTTTGATCAAGCGGAAAACAGAATGTATACATACATACATACATACATCACGGTTGTACTCCCTATTGGGGTAGGCAGAGCACACGAAACGTAAACTATGCATGCGTAAACACGGTCAAAACCATGGTTATTTCATTTTCCGTAACCATTTCTAGCATTTTTTTAGGTTTAAAGTTATGAGGTACTATAGCGACAGGTTGCTAGCCTGCTGCCTGAAATATACTTTAACCTGTTGCAGTCGCTTTTTACGACATCCACAGCCGAAATGGAGAGATGTTACTTTAAACCCGAAACCATATGGGACGAAAAAAATGCAATGATATACCTAATAGCTTTTAGGTTGATATCTTTTATATCCAGAGATCGGATAAATTTGCGACATTGTTTGCAATTATGTGGACATGACTCCAAAATTAATCAAAATGTTATTCAGTTAATTAATTTTTTACATACAAACATACATGCATATAATCACGTCTACGTTCTAAAATGGCGTAGGCAGAGCACACGAAACGTGAAATAGATATAACCTTGATTATAACTATTTCACGTTTCGCAGCCACTTCTAGCATCATTATTTTAATTTTGTACTCGACATATAATTTGATTCCTAGTCAATAAATACAAAATTTTGTGAAAATATAGGTTTATGAAAAAAAAATTGTCTGAATTTTTCCAAATCGTTATTTATTGATTATAAGAACATAAATATTTACGGAAACTATAACCATTTTAAATATGAACCTTTTGCTAATAATTATTTATGTAATTAATCGTCGTCGTAACGTCAATTTTTTTTAAGTTATTATAGAACATACGTGCTTATAAGCACTTTATAATTAAACTATTATTGCCAAAAATTCAAATTATATTTCAATGAATAATTAATTAACAGTTTGATTAATTTTGGAGTCATGTCCACATAATTGCAAACAATGTCGCAAATTTATCCGATCTCTGTTTATATCCTTTGTACTAAAACTATTAATATCAATATCTATAGTGTAGATGGACTAAAGCGGTTTATTACTGGAGATACTATAATCAACTAATCGAATTGTCTCAATATCCAATCAAGATTAATTTCTGTGATGGAGGCTTAAGTGCAATCAAATACCCCAGTAATTGATATAGCCCTCCTGCCTGTACTGGTCTTACTAAAATCATACATGGACGGTATGCGCTGCCTTTACCTTATCTTAGAACAGAATTAATTAGTGACAGAATGCTAGCCTGTCGCCTAAAGCATACCTAAACCCATTGCCTTAGTCGCCTCTTACGACATCCACGGAAGAAATAGCGAGGTGTTATTCTATCCCGACACAACAAGGCAAAATAAACTAAACATAAATTAGTTAAACTATACATAAATAATAATATATCACGCCACAGTTTTAAGTTAGATAAAATACGTTATTAAACTGTTAATGTTTCCTAAAATAGTCCATTTTCCTTGGTTCCATGGTTCTTGCGTCATCCATGGAAGAAATTGAGAGGTGTAAATAAATAAAACGGCGCATAAAAAAATACCGTTTCTTACAATTTAATGTCGCGGTAAAAATCAATAAAAAAAATCTGTCTATTGCGATATCTTGTAAGGATAAATTTGCAGTAGATAAAATAGCTAAGGTGAATAAAATTAATCATCAAGTAACCGTTCCATGCAACCGATAGAATCCGTTTATCACTATCCCACGACAAATACGTAAGTTCTCAGAGTTTTAACGTTTACTCTATATTTATCTATACTGTTTTTCTTCAATATTTATGGGTTCAGTGGCGGAATCGTGAAAAATTAACAGATTTTTCACTTTCAATACAAAGAAATCAAAAAATAAAAGCCTTGTCTACGCCGGCGTAAGTTTTAATACATCTAACAGGAATGACTGAGGAAAATGCAATAAGAGGTTCCATTCAAAGTGAGTTTTTGGAGCGTAAAATGATGGCTTAACTTGAAAGTAAATTATGTATGAACTCAGGACATTTTTTAAATGTCGAATCCTTTAAACTGATTTAAGTTTAAAGAAAGTGCGTCGCAGAAATACGAACGAGTTCAAAGTAATCGTAAAAAAATTAGATAACTCGCGGCTTTAAACGAGTACAGTTCAACATGATTGGGGCTAATCTGTAACCCTTCGTCTAGCTAGGAGCTGCGGCGACGCTAGCGAACGAGCACTACGCGCCACCGCTCTGTTCACGCGACTGCTCGTGCTCGACGTAACTAATACCGGCGTATGACTACCCCCATCACTAACGTTATTTATTTATATAACCGCATATCGAAAACTGCCACTAAGGAAAAGTGCAAGATGTATGTACATACATTTTGATACTATTTTTTGATCGTTATTAGGTTATTACCTATCTTCATGACTGATAACCCTGATAGCTGACTTATTCCTGGTGGTGTCGCGTTTAGAATAGCACCTCTCTATTTTATTTTATTCCATATTAAACATACCATAATGTTTCATTTGCTTTGCCTACTCCGTTTGGGACTATAGGCGTCATTTTTATGTGTGAATATTGATAATGGCGGTGTGTTTTTTTAAATTTATTAATGCTAATTGGGTATTTTTTTTTTGTTCTTAATTTGTGCTTATTTACAATATGATGTGATGATTCTTCTGCGAATCATCTATTTATATTATTCAAACATTATTTCGACTATGATGATGTACACAGAATTGGCAGTTTACAAAGTAATCATAACAATGTAAAAAAAAACTATAAATAAATAAGTTCCTCCAAATCGGCAGGGTGCCCAGAAGACAGAAGGCATCATTGCCTTTCTGCATGTAATGATGAACTTGGGCACTTTAAAGCTAGTGTCTTTAAGTATGTCAAAAATGTCTTGCAAAAGGCTTTACTTTCTCCTCGCATCAAAGTCTGCTTAACGACATAAATATTAAAACGTCTAGCCAACAAGTTTCCAACCCCAAATCCAAAGCGCTGTAAATAAGAAGTTACGAAGTAGATAAAAGTGAAATCAGTAAACGCGCTAAACGAGTTATGAAAAGTTGTGAAAAGTCGAGCTTTCCGCCCGAGGGCGTAAACAAGTCGTTTGGATTTAATGGACGGTCGATTAACGGCTTGACACGGTTCCCGAGGACGAAAAAAGAAACAGCTCAGTTGCGAATAAAGTGTGCAATTACATACCTACATACATACATACATATTCTCTCTGTACCTATTCCCAAGAGGGGCAGGCAGTGCAGATGAATTCAAAAATCCAGTGCCACGTTTAGCAATTTCAGGGTAACCAGATGGTTAAACGTGATTATTGCAGTGACAGGTTGCCAGCCCATCGCCCGCAATACACTAACCCTTTCCCAGAGTCGAGTCTTACGACACGCACGAGAAGAAAGGGGGAAGTGCTATTATAACCCGGCACCACACCAATTAACACACATTTTTCCAGCCGTTGCTTGTGTCCGCTAGGTTAACACATACAAAGTACCTAATAGACGACAACTTCATACAAGAACATTATTTAAGCATTTCTCACACTAAGTAGATACGATCTGTATCTGAACGGATATTATGTCAATATCGCCCCCTAAATACTTCAATGAGCTAACACATAGCGCAGATAACTTATTTTTTACTGTCAAGTGTCTGTTGGCACCGACATACGGAAACATGGCATTTATACGCAGATAAAATATAATTTTATCTGCTTGGTCAGTGACACGCTTAGCACATTATTTCAATATGTATAGAGGATGGCCGTGAATTGGTCGTAAATATTTTAGCCAAAGGTCGATTATACGCGCCTGAAAACGCCTGTGAAGATTTTTCCCAAAGTTTTCATGTAAAAAAAACGAAAATCTGAAAATATTGGCCAATCTTTTGTACTCCCGGCTCTAACTCAGCCGCGTAGCATCGCAATGTCCAACAATTACGGGACATAAGGTAGGTAAAACAAGGCGAAATAACTGAAAAGGGATGAAAATAACACCTCTCCATTTCTTCCGTTGAAGTTGTGAAAGGCGAGTCAAGAAACAGTTGTTTAAGGTTCATTCAAGGCAGCAACCTGTCACGTCACTATAATATTACTCCTGCCAACTCAAAACCTAAAAAATATGCTAAAGTGGCCCGAAATGTGAAATAGACATGGTTTTGTCTTATCAGAGTTTCATATGCTCTACATATTTATGTTTACGCGGGACTTAATCACGGTATTTTTTAATTACCTCTCGACGTTTCGAGTTTCGAGGGTGGAATAGAGGAACGGTGGACAATATCGGTGAAACGCGGGTAGTTCGGGGAGCCCTTACTGATGAAAATCAAGTGCGGGTAGTTCGAAGGACCCGGGGTGCCAAACAAACGTCGAGCTCCACTTCAGTCAACTCGTGACCACGGTCGCTGTAACGCGGCCGAAACGTCGAGAGGTAATTAAAAAATACCGTGATTAAGTCCCGCGTAAACATAAATATGTGTGAGAATCACGAAAGTTTAAAACAGTATTTCATATGCTCTACCTACCCCAGTTGGGAATCCCTACTAATATTATAACTTGGAAAGTAATTCTGTCTGTTTGTTGTTACGCTTTCACGCTTAAACCTCTCAACCGATTTTGATAAAATTTAGCAAGCAATCTTTAGACCCTGAGAAAGGAGAGGCTACCTTTTATTGCGAAGAAAAGGTAGTGCCCAAAATAACTATTCCACGTGGACGAAGTCGCGGGCACAGCTAGTCGGAACATAAACAGAAATAGTGCTCAAATTAACAACATTCTGTCGGGGTTCAAAAAAAAATAAGTTAAAAACGATTGCTACTTCAACCCTATGGAATATTGAGACGTCAATACATTTTAGGCTCAATGAGGTAATGTAATATGACTTTATGGTCTCAAAGCTACATTTGTGGATCCCTAAAACCTAATCAAATGAAGCATCTTGTACTTAAGGGCCGAATAAATTTTATGTCCTCCCAACGCGCCCTATAAACCAGGTGTAAAACGAAGATATACTACTTACTAACGGAAATCAAATGCTTTTAGCGCTAATGAAAATACTGACTGACTTGACTAGACTTTGGACTTAAACATACAGTTTATTGCTGTATTATTTATCTAAAGTTGAAGAAATTTAAGGTCTTCGCACATTAAAACAACTCAACGGCTACTTGACTCTATGTCAAATATTGAAATTAAAGCCCTGTGTCATTATGTTCAACATACACACATACATACATGTCATATTCTCACGCCTGTATTCCCAAGAGGGGTAGGCAGAGCACTTGAATTGAAAAATCCAGTGCCACTTTTAGCAATTACAGGGTAATCAGATGGTTAAACGTGATATTGCAGTGATAGGTTGCTAGCCCATCGCCCACAATACACTAACCCTTTCCCAGAGTCGACTCTTACGACACCCACAAGAAGAAAGGGGGTAGTGCTATTCTAACCCGGCACCCCACGGGGTATGTTATGTTCAAGGTATAAAAATAGTGTAAACGTATTAAAATAGTGTACGACGAGTGGCCTATGCATCGTTCACTAAAGGTCAACCCTGCAACCGATCATCGAAACTTCGTTAGCGCGATGTAGAACACTTTACCAGTGGGAAGCGTTTATGGAAGAAGTTCTTCCACTGACAATAGGTGGCGCTAGGGTTGCCACACTTATTTATTTAATCTGGGTCGCCTCGCCCGACAACTTCAGAAAAAAATGGTAGATTTTATTCTACACCCACTCGTAAAGTTCGTCGCTCATTATAACAACTCCACGTCATCGCGGCAGTAACTCTACTCACACTCTCGATTGAGTGGTTAACTAGTTGATCCACCCAAATTTCACAAGTGGGCAATGCGTTGTCAACGAGTGGACAACGCGGTGTCAACGAGTGGACAACGCGGTGTCAACGAGTGGACAACGCGGTGTCAACGAGTGGACAACGCGGTGTTAACGAGTGGACAACGCGGTGTCCACTTGTGAAATTTGGGTGGATCAACTAGTTAACCACTCAATCGAGAGTGTGAGTAGAGTTACTGCCGCGATGGCGTGGAGTTGTTATAATGAGCGACGAACTTTACGAGTGGGTGTAGAATAAAATCTACCATTTTTTTCTGAAGTTGTCGGGCGAGGCGACCCAGATTAAATAAATAAGTGTGGCAACCCTAGCGCCACCTATTGTCAGTGGAAGAACTTCTTCCATAAACGCTTCCCACTGGTAAAGTGTTCTACATCGCGCTAACGAAGTTTCGATGATCGGTTGCATAAATACAACTTCTAAACTTTTCAATGTGGATTTCGGTCTCCAGGCAATATCTGCCTGGAGGGAGATATATCTATTGGAGTCTTTCCGTTTAGATATTCTTTAAGCGACAGACTAGCATCTTGTCATTATTGCGCTTAATAACTCAAAGTATTAGCTTAAAGTATGTTAAAAATTCATATTTTTGACCATGTAAAGTTTTGTTTCGTTTTGACGGACTTATTGCATTCGTTAAAAGCTATTTTTTTCGACACCACAATGGTTCGATTGGAAATAGGTCTACTTAATTATAATATGTAAGATCTGCTGAACAATCTAGACACACGGCAGCGTGTCAAGCCAAGTTCAACTAAGTAGTTTATTTATTCATGTGTCAAGTTAGTTGTTCTACGTACGGTTGGATGCGTTGACCGCAAAATTCCAAGGAACAGTTTTCGGTGACGAAATTAGTTGACCGAGGTTTGAACACGTGCGGAGACCGCATTATGTGAACAGCGTAATTGTCGATCAAAATCTGTGCAAAAAAGCACCAAGTTCAACAAATAATGTACAGAAATTAATCAATGTAACCGACAATCATCGGTATAAACAATCCGACGCTGTAATTAATTATCCGGAACAATCAAATACCCCGATTACATGTAGCGAGTCGATCGCTGTGGCACCATTCCATTGCTGCTTTTGCGGTATTACCTCGTATTTGCTGCACTCACGACCCAGCTATGTATAGGTAATTGAGTGAAAAAAAACTAGATTTTGAGCTCGCCCCGTGTTATCGGAACCAAACACAGCTCGTACAATACGCGAGGGAATTGATTCGATAAGTAATTAGGTATTTGTTTTTCTCGCCCGTAAAAAGTGTCTAGGCCGGTTTTATTGCCAAAATTTATTACATTGTAGGTGAGGTAGTCAAATATTTGGAAACGTTACTTTTCATTCTTATACGTTTAGCTTTTGATTCAAAGTTAACACGAACATGACTTAATCACGTCGTTTTTTAAACATGGTTGTGCTTTCCTTGATGTTACGGCCACGTTGCAGTTTTGAAACCAGTTCTCGCATAATTTTTAGGTTTTAAGCTTGAAAACAGTGACAGCTTGCTAGCCTGTCGCATAACGTACGTACGTTACGTACGTTACCTATTTTCTTAGTCGCATTTTACAACATCGACGAATAGTTTCTAAACCTGAAAATACACACTCAGTACGTAACTTTTTCATCGATCTTAGAATAACACAGACCTCCCAAATTCTTCCGTGGATGTCGTAAGTGACGAGTAAGGAAATAGGTTACGGTGTATTGTAGGCGACAGGTTAGCAACCTGTCACTATAATACCTGCCATATTAAAACCTAAAAAAATATTGTAAAAGTGGCCACGGAACCTGTAAGTAAAATAATAGTTATGGTTTTGTCTCTGTAGCTTTTCGTGTGCTCTACCTACTACCTCATTTGGGAGTACAGTTATGTATGTATGTAGTACAGGGTGAAAATGAAATCCGTAACGAAATTAATACCTGATACTCAGAATCACTAGCACAATACAATGGTAAAATAAAAAAACCACTTTTTTTTCTTTTTTTTTCATCGGGAAATTCCCAAAAAAATATTGAATGTGGGCACACTACAAACCGCGGTGTAACTGTTTACGTTTGTTTAAATTCAATTCTAAAGTAGGGTAGTTTTGCATATTATTATGCCACAGTTCGACGACCCTAAAGTAATCGCCGAGGGTAGGAATAAAAAATGAATTCTCAAGCGGACAGTCGATGTGCACGCGTTCCCAAATCATCCCGGTCATACGATACGTAAGTACAAAGTGTACGAGTGACAATATCGTTAGAATTTTCGAATCGCGAGTATGAAATGGTACGAGTGTACATCCAAAGTGTGGTTTACCAACAAGATGGTGCATCCCTCCATTACTCTCGCGATGCGAGCACTTGAACAATGTGTATGTGTACGGTGACCGGTGGATAGGACGCGGTAGACCTGCCACCTGACGTCACCCCTTGTGATTTCTATCTTTGGAGCAAAATCAAGCGCCGTGTGTACATGGACAAACCACAAAATTTACAGAATCTTAAAGACAAGATTGTAAGTGCATTTACTGAAGTGAAAGTGACACTGAAGTACTAATAATAGTGAATACTAACGTTTTAAAATGTGCAAGACTGTTTGGAGAGAAAAGGACTTCATTTTGAACAGCTATTAAGGTACCTACGCTTAGTTTAGATTCGTAGGGTATGGTTAATTTTTTTTTATTATTATTGTACATAAGTTGGTTGATATTTGACGTCCCACGCGCGGTGTCAATAATGTTAGCACTTTTTAGGAAAACTTTAACGACTCATAACTTCTTATTTACAAAAGTAAATGAGAAACTACTCAAATTATATTTTTAAGTTTTATTAACATACTGGTATGTAGAATTTCGTTACGGATTCCATTATCACCCTGTATGTATGTATGTGTACGTTCTTTTTCAACATGACGGCATTTTAATGACTTGCTTGCGCGTGCCATTTAAAATTCGTCAGCGTGCCATATCGTGGCAGCCTTGTATAAAGGCTAAAGCTTAAAGCCAAAGGATATTGAGTAATCAATCACTCAAGTCTCTTATATTTTAATTTACACTAAATGCCGATCTAAATTAAACTCCAATCAAAAATATCGATTTAGTAAGCCGCTAAGGAATATTCGTGTCCCTTTGGGTTCTTTTTTTGATGTGAAAAATGTCTGCCTTGAAGAAATTTACCATGAAAACACAATTAAAACTCTTTTGTTTGGTTTCTTTATTGTCTTGTCTAAGTGAGCAAAAGGGCCATACGCTATATTACGCCTGTATTAGTCGAAACCATGACTGTTTCAGGCTTTGTAACCGCTTGTTTTGTAGCATATTTTTAGAGTTTAAGTTAGAGGTAAAATAATGAAAGATTGCAAAAATTTTCCTTAACCTATATTAATTTACTTAGTCGGTTTTTACGACAGCCACGGAAGAAATGGAGAAAAATTGGGAAAAATTATACTATAAATAGCTAAAATATAGTTGCCGTGTGGTGTCGGGATAGAATAACACCTCTCCATTTCTTCCGTGGATGTCGTGAAAGACGACTAAGGAAACAGGTTTAGGTATGTTTTAGGCAACACTGTGACAGAGGTGACTATTTTACGCTTCGCAGCCAGTTCTAGCATCACTTTGGGTTTGAAAACAGATGTAAGAGGTAGTATAATAGTGACAGGTTGCTAGCCTGTCGCCTAAAGATTACACCCGTGTGGTGTCGGATCTAGAATAGCACCTCCCCCCTTTCTTCCCGTGGGTGTCGTAAGAGTCGACTCTGGGAAAGGGTTAGTGTATTGTGGGCGATGGGCTAGCAAGCTGTCACCGCAATATCACGTTTAATCATCTGGTTACCCTGAATTAGCTAGACGTGGCACTGGATTTTTGAATCCATGTGCTCTGCCTACCCCTCATGGGAATACAGGCGTGAGTATATGTATGTATGTATGTATATCGCAGGAGGCGACTAAAGAAATGGGTTTAGGTGTAAATAATAATGTCATATAATTAGGTATCCGAAGCGCCAAATACCAGGCGCCTTAAATACCTGATACCCAAAATACCAGATGCTAATAGGTACGCCGGGCGGCTGTTTTCACAAATATTTGATTCCTCTTAAATTCCATTAACTAGATTAGATATTTCGGGTCTTCGGTCTTGCAAATTTCGGCACGAAAGGAACAAAGGGCCGAAATTCTATTACTTATTGGCTGTAGTGGAGGAAAGATTGCTGAGACTGTCTCTAGGTACTAGGTATAGTGTATTTTTAGTGTATCACTTTTGTACGTCTGGATGCCCGTTTTGAGCGTTCGTCCATCAAGGGACTGTACTCGTATGTCTTAAATCATAAATACTCGTATTTTATTTGGTTATTGATGTTTTTAACACACATACACATACAATCACGCCTGTGTTCCCAAATGGGGTAGTCAGGACACGAAACCTGACATAGACCAAACCATGATTATGACTATATCACGGTTCGCAGCCACTTCTAGCATGTTTTTAGGTCTGCAAAGACGAAAGAGGTAGAATAGTGACTGGTTGCTAGCCTGTCGCCTAAAACATACCTAAACCTTGATGTTTTTATTACATTTTTAATTTCCAATTTTTCCCTTGGTATTCTTTCGTATAACAGAAAGTGCTTTCTTTAAACCATTGAGATTCCAGAAAAAAACACAAGTTTACAGAAATTACAACAAAAACATACAAGTTAAAATAAAACTAACAATACACTACATGGCGTTTAAAATTAAACTAAAATTCGGTTTAATTTAGTAACTGACTTTTAGTACTTAATAGGTAATATTGTAACTAACAAGTGTGAGTTATTTTTTATTTCTTTAAGCGAACTTCACAATAATATACTAGAAGTGGTTACAAAATCACGGTTTTTTCTAAGTAGCGTTCCGTGTCCTCAGCATATCTCATTAGAGTATTAGAGAATATACAGGCGTAACATTGTGTGTATTTGTAATAATGTGCATGTAATTTGATTTGCGAATAGCAACTAGTCTTGTAAAGCAATTACATAAATGATAAACCAAACAATGATTAAACAGTTATTGATTTTGTATGCTCATTATTTTACAACCGTGTTAAATTGTTCACAACTATTTGTCTTTCCTTTTACGAGTGTTCTTTTGTTTGAACAAATTGTTATCGGTTCGTCGGTTATGTAACAAACAATTTCACAGTACCTACTTATACTTAAACACTAAACTTGTAAACGTTTAATTTTCCGAAACAAAATATTTAGCACAAATTAACATTACAGAGAGTCACTATACTATTTTAATATTTATAGTCTCTTACAAAAATGTTATTCGTGTTTAGAGAACTTATTTATTTAAAAATATGAACAGAATTCGTACGTAAATGAATTAGTAAACTTTACATTAAGTTGTCTAAAAAAATAAAAACTACACATAAACACATACCTACGTACACTTTACGCCTAAGTATGTTCCCAAAAGGGGTAGATAGAGCACACGAAATGTGACCTAAAAACCATGATTATGAGTATTATGACTTTTTCCCGCTTCGCAGCCACTTCTAGCTTAATTTTAGGTTTAAAAACAGATGGAAGAGGTAGAATACCTAATAGTGAAAGGTTGCTAGCCTGACGCCTAAAAAACCATACCCAAACTTATTTCCTTAGTCGTCTCTTACGACCAAGGAAGAAACGGAGAGGTGTTATTCTAGAACCGGCACCACACGGGTAAAAAAAAAAACTGCAAACCAATTTAAAGTTTCACAGCTCTGCTGCTAGTTATAGTGCCCGGCATCGAAATTTTGTCAAGGTTTTGATTAAGTTCACGCATCGCATTACCACGGATAAAACTAAAACCCTGCTATGCATGTATATAGAGGCCGGGTACTGTACCTTAGGTATTAAAACTATAAAAAAAAACATATCTGTAGGACTGCCCAAAGAAAAAAGATTCTATTGAACATTAAACTACCGTGAGACTCACTCATGTTGAAAATGTTGAAAGTCGATTTAATGAACGTGAGTTATCTGTTAAATTTTTAACAAAAAAATATTACATACATACATATTCTCACGCCTGTATTCCCATGAGGGGTAGGCAGAGCACATGAATTCAAAAATCCAGTGCCACGTTTAGCGAATTCAGGGTAACCAGATGTTTAAACGTGATATTGCGGTGACAGGTTGCTAGCCCATCGCCCACAAAAAATATTATACTTAGGTATATTTATTAAAGCGAGCTACGGTAAAAAAAACACGTAAGGTTTAGAAAAAAAGCACAATGTTTTAAAAAGAACTAAAAAACATAAGAAAAAAACACAGTCCTAATGTTTAACTTTTGTAATAATAACTAGCGATCCGCCCCAGCTTCGCACCAGAGAAATGCTGATTTATTTAAATACAGATTTCGACATCACATTACTAACCTCTAAAATTATCAGTGTTTCTCTATTTCGCATACCTATATTATAAATACCTAAATATTTCTCTTCAATTATTCCAGCATAAAAAAACGCATCCAAATCCATCGTATAGTTTTAAAGACCATACCCAGAAAGAGACAGCGGTAGTGATATTGTTTTATACTATGTAGTGATGATAGTGGTGATTCGCGGGTGCTCAACACTTTTCACAGAAGCTGTACGTTCATCATAAAATGTCTATCATAATTTTTTAAAATCTTTAATACATTTTGCGAATCATCAATTTGTCAGTGCTCCTTAAAGTTTATGATGTGAAACTTTGCTAGGGGTTGGGTCCGAGGTTCTCATATAAAAATCATTTTCTCCCGCAGGGATTAAGTTTACCTTCTTCATCTATGTACAGGGTTCACATTTTCGGCATCACATTCACTATTAATATCAAAATTTGGGTAGCACACAATACTTACAACATGTCTCTAAAGGCACGTTTACACCGACCGTAGTAGCAGTACGATTAAGAACAGTCTTCTTACTCGGGGAACCGACCACTCGCTATTACGATTGAAATTCGGACACCGACCTGATGATGGGTCACGAACTGGCCCGAAACATGACGAGCTAAATCTCGATACAAAGACGTGAGTGTATCTGATTTCTTTCACCTTTAAGCGCAATAATAATACCAACAAAATGTTTGACAAAAATGTTCCTAATATTATAAATAAATACATATTTATAGGATAGGTGCATAGGGTTTCTTCACTGACAACACACCCAAGTCAACTATCATCCTCTGTTTTTCATAGAAACTTTTGCATTTATCGTACGAAATTGTTCTAGTTCTTTCCATTCCCGTAACGATTTGCTTTTTGCACAAATGGAGAAAAACAATGACTCGTCGTTTGTTTGCCGGCTGTCCCAATGACTGTCGTAAAACACAGATCACCGAGAGCATTTAAGCGCGACTTAAAATCGTTTCGGAGAGAAAAACATACTACATACATACCTACATACAATCACGCCTGTTTCCAAAATCTTCCAAAATCTTCTGTCTTCCAAATGGGGAAGGCAGAGCACAAGTAACGCGACATAGACAAAAATGACTATTTCACGCTTCGCAGTCACTTCACGCATAATTTTAGCTTTGTAAACAAATAAAAGAGGTAGTACAATAGTGACAGGTTGCTAGCCTAAACCATACTTAAACCAATTTCCTCAGTCGTCTCTTACGACATCCACGGAAGAAGTGTCATTCTATCCCGACGCCACACAGGAACCCTTCTTAATTATTGAGACCGACAAAAGTTATATACATTGGCGCAAAGCCCAACACTTGTCACAACATAGCAACAGAAAATTACATTACTCTTTTTTCCGACAGGGGTTTTGTCATTCTTAATAAGCTACTTTTTAACTTTATTTTTTAAAACTCCAGCTTTGCAGCAAACAAGCTTTTCACTGAAGGTGTAAGCCAATCCAGCTTTGCAACAAAGTGAACAAAGTTTAGTAAAAATGGAATTTCTGTTGCACTTACAAAGGTGGGTGCTGGGAGCGAGGACTATTATCAAAGCGCTCGTTATTGTGGCTATCGAAATGGTGACGAAATGTCGCTTTATCTGGTGAGTATGTTGTCTAAAACAGAGAGGTAAAATGTCAATTTAGCATGACCCGGTAGGCTCAATTCACACCAGAAGAGCGGCGAAGCGGAGCGCAGTTTCAGTGTCATGAGAATTTTAACTTTTATTTTCATTACAATAAGACTTATTATCGCATGAGAAACTCCAACGAGGCGCGCGGATGCCAGCAGATCCGCGGGAATTCCGGAGAATTCCATAAACGAAGCCGTGCGACTGCGCGAGAAGTCGCGGGAATGCCCGAGGATGCTCGAGCAGCCGCTGCCTGGCAATATCCCGCCCAGAGATCTTGGACTTCCCGCGCATTCCAGCAACTTGTCGAGCAGTCGCCGGAATCCTCGCGCCTTCTCTACCGAGCGGGTCGCTGCGCTTCGCCGCCCTTCGCCGCTCTTCTGGTGTGAATTGAGCCGTAGACCTTAAAATAAAGAATCTAAATTAGCATAATTATTATTAATAAAAAAAAATTTCAACGTTATGTCAAATGCATATTTATGTATAAGAAAATCAATACAAAAATTAATAATTATGGAGGTGAAGTATTCGCCAATTTTTTAATTTTCTCTGTCATTTATGTTTAAACTTATAATTTTACTAAACGCGTTTTGCTATGTAATATTCCGTGAGCTCTGGGAATACAAATGAAATGTCTCTGTATGTGTGTTGAATTTTAATCATTTATCACCGCTATGAAGATAGCCCCTTTCTACTTCGATTCTACGACGTTAAATTTATTGCATTTTCAGACGCTAGTCTTCGCCTTAGTGATTAAATTCCAACAAGGGTTTTTGGCAAAGCCTGCCTTTAGACTTTCATTCATGAAACTTTTAAATCTAACCTTTATTATTCTGCATTTTAACGGATTGTGTGTAAATTCTGTCTATAAAAACTAACAGGTTCACAGCACCTTATTTCTTCCGTGATGACGTAGGTGACTAAGAAAGTAGGTGTAGTTATGTTTCAGGTCAAAGACCAAAATTTCTATTTCAGGTATGTACGAGTATAAGCCTAAAATTTTTTTTTTTACTGTGTAACCTTTTTTGTGCTCTGCCTACCTCATTCGAGAATACAGGCGTTTTGGATTGACTTGAAATTATACAAGATATGAAGCATAATTGAACTCAGGCGTATACAAATCCAAAATGCGATAGCCGAAGTACTATCAAACCAACTGATTCCTGACCCACCGCAGAACGTTGTCACAATAAACGTCATTAACATTTCGTTTGTCAGGCAATGTAATGTCACTATGACGTTCATTGTGAATAGGTTATAACCCTTCGGGTGGCATCATGATACGCGCATAAAGGCGTTGAGTGGCAACAGTCCAGCTGATGGAATGAGAAAAAAAGTGCGGATGTGGCGTTGTCCCTGAGCTGGACAAAGTGTACTACTCTAATTAAAACGCAAAATTTGTGCCATTTTACAATTAAACGCGAGCGTATCTAAACGTTTTAATGATTTTATTGAATATGGTCACACTTAAAGCTACAGAAACGTTCAGAATTCGCACTCAAAATATTTTTTTTACGCGTTGAAGTTTGAGTGAGCTGGTGGTACCCGGTTGTAGTCGAGTTTTGTAAAGGTTTTGTTTAATAAAAATGTATGAGGAATGTTGTTTTGAACTCGTAGTCTTTTGAAGTTTTATATATTCTTGTAAATAAGCCGAAATTTACATAAAATAAAAGTTTTATTTAAAAGTTCTGAACGTTTTTATCGAGACGAGGTAAATTGTCTGTACCCAATATTTCGGAAAATTTGTACATAGATTTAACACTAATAATTTTCTTGCGTGGTAGAAATCTGTTAGCTTATTTCATGGTTATTTCAAAAACATAGCTTGTAATAATTGTTTTCATACAAAAATATACCAGAATTATGATTTTTATAAAAAATGGGATTTGACGTAACCAGGCAGCTGGAGGCTCTGCCACATCCGTCAAATATTTCAAAATGGACCCTGCCACCTGTGCACTTTTCGGCTTTGTCCAGGAGCCGGAATTTGCCACGCGAAGGGCTATGGTGGGTCAGGAATCAATTGGTTCGATGGTACATGAAACATTACAATGAGTGTTTGACAATTCGTAGCCACTTTCAGGATATCACGTTCGTTGCGGTATCAGGTCTAAAAGAACCGATGATGGACTATCCCACCGAGCGGCACTAATTTTACTGGTCTTACCGCTGGTACGGGATAGATATCTTAGCTATACCAGGGAGCCTAAAAGAGATAGTTATAGTTTTAGAATCGTCTCGTTAAATATTTCTCACTAGTGCAATAAAAACCTACCAGGTCTATTGAACCTGATACCGATAGAGAAGAAATTTTTGTTTCCTTGTGCGTATATTAGGTGCAATCGACCTGGTACCCGATGACCTGATAGCCGCACTAGATGTTAAGTCAGTTTATCTAGTGAAGAGCTCAAGTGCAGTTGTTAGACAATAATAGTCGATGTGTTAACATACGGTTTAGTTAGTAATAATCGTGTAGCATATTAATATTTTGGTTGTGTCTATCGGTGCATAAAGTGCAAAACTTGGTACAGTTATGTTGATGTGCGAATGATACTTGTGCGTCATGAAATGTTCACGACGGACGCTTTTGATGTCGACTGGTGATATTGAAGCCACAGTAAATAGTAAAGCTGACACGAGAACATCAAATAATGAGAGACCCACGCCCAGAACACAAGTATATCGCCTGCGGGCTCGTAACATTTATATAAATTACTAGCTTTCCACCCGCGGCTTCGCCCGCGTGGAATTCGGTTATATTGCGGTATAAAGCAAACATTCCCTCGGGAACCTAAATTTTTCCGGGATAAAAAGTACCCTATTATTTAATCCGGACTTCTAACTTTACGTCTGCAAAATTTCAAAGCAATCCGTTCAGTGGTTACGCCGTGAAAGCGTAACAAACAAACAAACAAACAAACTCACTTTCCGATTTATAATATTAGTAAGGAGTAAGGATTGTCATAAATCATTGTCATAATAGATAATTTTTGTTTAATTTGTTAGTTTTTTTTTTATGTATAAATTAAACAAAAATAAAAAGGATCTGTCGTAATGTTTTCATGTTTTTGTGTACTTTCCACTGTCCGATTTAGAAACGGCTCAATCAGTATCTTAATACGTTTATTGAAAGTAGATTCCAATAAAAAAACTATTCCAAATGACGACCTCCAGCTAGTATATCGCACGTGAACATACACATCTTAAACAGATCCATTCGACCTTATGACGCTGGAACGCAAAGTTAAGCAACAGGCCCTAAATATCTGATACAGCTCCAACGAAAAGTCAGGTAAATAGGTAGCCGCAATGAACGTGATATCACTGTAGCTTTTCGGACCTCAATTTGGACTCGCACTCGAACTTTGAATATTAACAAGCGTCAAGAATTTCATAAGTCACATTTTTTATTATAATTTACCGTCCAAAGTTTTAATTTATTACGCAAACTTCATTAATACTCCTCTGTTGATGTCATATTCATTATTTGGTCATTTGCATGATAATGAATAAACAAAATTACCGATAAATTATACCACTGGCACAGTAAATTTAAGTACGATAATTTAAGTGAGATAATTTATGTAAGAAACACCTACAATTTAGAAGTGTAACTATGCGTTGAAAAAATATTATACTGTATAGGCAGTGTATACTCAGATCACCAGAAATCATATCCATTTTTAATCGCCAAAAATATGCATACATACATAAATATACATAAAATCACGCTTATGTCCCTTAACGAGGTAGGCAGAGCACACATAACGTGACATAGCTCAAACAATGACTATTTCGGGTTTCGTAGCCACTTCTATAATCTTCTCTTAAAAACAGATGTAGGTGAAGAAAAGTTAAAAGATTTTTTTACATAGGCAGGGGGGTGTCACTCCGCCGTTCCGCCGCTGAGCTACAAGTACATATCGGCGGCCTCATCGATGAGGCCTAATCAGTGGTTGCCGCGCACTGACCCGCGGCGCACGCGCGCCTCTTTTTTTACGCAGCACGATTCAGTTTATACATCACAAACGCGTGTCATATTTTAATTAGCAAAATGCAATCCAAAATATTCTGTATTTCAGTCGATTGTCGGGAAAATGAAAAAATATAAATTATTATATTCGACCCCGCGTCATAGAACAAATAAAAGTGTAACCGCTAAGTAGGTATAGCTAAAGATACATTAGGCGACATCGCTCGACATGTCGCGCGACTTATATCCGCGTATATACACGTGTCGCTCGACAAATGTAACGCAACAAATGTCGCCTAATGTATCTTTGGCTTAAATATTACAAACAACATAAATCTGATAGATACCTACATACATATGTATTACATACAGTCACGCCTATGTTCCCAAATGGGGTAGGCAGAGCACACGAAAAGTAATATAGACTAAACCATGATTACGTTTATATTGCAGTCACTTCTAGCATAGTTTTAGGTTTGCAAAGATGGAAGAGGTAGAATAGTGACAGGTTGCTAGTCTGTCGCCTAAAACATACCTAAACCTATTTCCTTAGTCGCCTGTTACGACATCCACGGAAGAAATTGAGAGGAGTTATTCTATTCTGAAACCACGCGGATAGTTATGTACAATAGGTAGGTATTTAATTAAAGTATTGACTTGACAACCCTATTTTCGGGTCATTTGACAAGGTGTGGAGTAATGTCGACCTTCGCGCGGCGCCAGAGAGCTCAATGTCGGCTGCTAGCGTGCGGTCCGTTTGTTAATAATAATTATGTAGGCACATAAAAAGGCGGCATTTGTGAAAATCAAAGCAGTGAGGCTTCTGTACTTGTACTATTATCTATTCTGTGACATAGGTGATGACTATTTCCCGTTTTGTAGTCACTTTTCGCATAATTTTAGATATAACACATGAAATTAAATATATATAGTTGTAACAGGTTGCTAGCTTGTAGCCTAAAGAGTACCTACTTTAATATATTTCCGTAGTCGCCTCTTACAACATCCATTGAAGAAAAGAAGAGGTCTGGTGTTATTCTAACCCAACACCATATGGAAAACCAAAAATATAGGTACCTAGTACATTATACAAAAAAGAAATGAAAGAAAACATTACTTATCTGTTCATAATGCGTAAGTATTCGTAATCTGTCCCACTACCACGGATTGCCATCATAAACACATTTAACGAAGAATAAACGTGGTTCAAATAGATTTTGATTCGACTTGTCGATAACATCTCTACTGCTCAAGGGTTGACTGGAAGAGATCCCTTTTGGGATAAGTCCGCCTTTGTACTTTGTGTTTTTTTTTTACCAATCTGTAGTCTTTTATTTCTTTTTTGTACAATAAAGAGTTTTTTACTTACTTAACATCCTTGCTTATATTATAAATCAGAAAGTGAGTTTGTTTGTTTGTTTGTTCCGCTTTCACGAAGTAACTACTGAACCGATTGCTTTGAAATTTTGCAGACGTAAAGTTAGAAGTCCGGATTAAATAATAGGGTACTTTTTTATCACAAAGGCAATTGATATTCCCGAGGGAAAACAAATATATAGTTTGCTTGATAAATCGATATCGATAGATGATTGATCGATGGCGCTGTGTTTCGTTTGAAACGAGAAGTTTTCTTATAGTTGTGCTTTATACCGCAATATAATCGAGTTCCACGCGGGCGAAGCCGCGGGGGGAAAGCTAGTCTGTCATAATTGTTACTCATGGTAGAGATGTTCTACGATAACGTAACGTACCAGCTAGAAAGCGTTATACTTTAGACCGATAGGTACTTAAAAGATGGTAAACAATCTTGACATGTCTTTTTATTGAAATACACAGTCTAAAAATGAAAATCGTTACACTATACAATTCAATTACGAAAGTAAATGATTTTTTCATACCTAAATTGTAAAATGTAAAGATTTTGATTTATAAAGTGTATGTTTAAATAAAAAGACACGTCAAGATTGTTTACCATCTTTTAAGTACCTATAGGTCTATAGTATAGTCGCTGTAGGCAGACCGCGTAACCGAGTTCTCACCCGCGCGGTACAGAGAAGCGGGTGCAGGGCGAGAAAGGGGACTGAGAGAGTTGCGGGCGGCGGGTGGGAATAACGTGATACACAAGCCAAGTGCCTAAAATATCCTTAATAACTAAAGTAAACTAGAATAAACTTAAGAAAGTTTATGTGACGTCATGGTGATTAACGAATGGATTTTTTCAGATTACGACATTAGGGTAGATAGGTATTGAAATATTGTAAAATTATTTTCCTCGACCGAACTTGTAATGTACTGGCACAGTAATCAGCAGGAAATAGTAGAGCAAAAGGAACATTTGATAATATTTAAGTTTTTAGGCATTATTATAAATGTATCCATTATATTATTATTGTTTTCTTCCAGTTTTTTTTCGAGAATCTTTATTATGTACGTTAAAAACCATTATGCTCAAAATTACTATTATTTTTATTTCCGAAGATAAATATTTCGACTCATTTTGAGAACTAATTCTCATGTGTCCCTTTCATATTTATAGTGTCCGTTAGCTATTAGCACTTGCGATCGCTAGCAGTGTCGCAAGTATCGCAACGGGAAATACGGGAATGAGCTGTGATCAGAAAGCGCCTGCCGCACGAAAGATAAGTCTAATATATTATTACGCTCTCGCTAGCGAGTACGGCCAGTATAAACCCATGGTAATGGTAGGAAGTGATTCGAATTCGACATTGACGAATGCACAGGCAGCATTTAATGTGAATGTGAAATTCCCATTTGAGATGGGGATTATGACATTACGTTTTAATCTTCGTGTGTCGGAAGAATGCTGATACGAGAATTTAGCTTGCTTTAGAAAATGAACTGACTGTCGAGCTCTGACTTTTTAATTCTTGGAGCAAAAAGAGGGGTAGTTTAACTTTGACGAGTAAGTTTGTGTGTCTGTCTATATATTCAGGAGTGGATGTTTTCCAACTAACGATGGCGAAACAATGATTCTAGCAGCCTTGTCGTTTACATATTGTTGGTATTCTCCGACGCAGCACGGTGCTAATTATATGTAATTAATCTTACCGAGAGCAGAGGCAACAGTTTTCGTACCACACAGTGGTTTCATTCGCTAACTATTGACCTTGACATTATAGTTTTCAATGACATGCTGATTGGCATATTGGAATACATTATTGGCGACTATGAGAGAATTATCGACTTCTGTTTTATTCTATCGAATTAGAAGTATTTACCCGAAACGAGCATGTATGAAGAAAGGGATGAATATTGTGAATGAGAAATACTTATGTCAGAATAGGAGCGAATGGCGCTCTGTGTCTCTGCCTATAGCACAAGTAATAGGTTTGTTGTGTATGCACTTACATGTAGGTAAATCATGTACGTAGGTTGTCCGTGTGGTGTCGGGTAAGAATAACACCTCGTTATTTCTCCAGTTCAGGTATATTTTAGGCGACAAGCTAGCAACTTGTCACTATTATGCCTGCCAACTTGAAACCTAAATAATATGCTGGGCGTGGACATGAAACGTGAATTAATACTTACCTCGTCATGGTTTAATCAATGTAGCGTTTCGTGTGCTCTGCCTACACCATTTAGGAATACATGTCTGTAAACAGGTAAATCAAGAGTAATGAATAAACGCGTTTTTAAAAGAACGGACTTACTAATGTCCATTATACATTTCATGTTCCCGGCCCAATTTTTTGTTCTAGCCTAGTATATCCCACTGCTGGGCAAAGGCCTCCCCTTTTTTACGCCACTCGTCTCTATCCTGAGCATGCACCTGCCAATCGTCTTGAAAATTATTCAGATCGTCCCGCCACCTCCTCTAGTGTCTGCCCCTGCTCCTTTGGCCATCCCACGGATTCCCGCCCAATTGAGATAAAAAAAAATCCTTTGAAACATCTGTTTTCTTAGCGCTGTGTTCAGCGTCTGTTAATTAATAGGGCCCCCGTGAGCGATGGCCGCCGCCGCCACCTCGCCTCCTAATGCAAATCGACCGTATCTGTGCTAATCCATTTGTCAACAGGATCGGTCAAGCGGCACTAAACGTGATACCTGTCGTGAAATTTTGGAATAAAAATATCATTCTTCTAAAAAATAAGCACACTTAGGGTATTGTGTATAAAATATAATATGGAAAAATTCGTATTTAGTAGTGTCCGACCGAAATTTCGGTTTCGGTTTCGGTTTCGGCCAGTTTCGGCCAAAAAATCAAGTTTCGGCCCGAGTTTCGGTTTCGGCCAAAAACGGCCGAACCTTTCGGCCGCGCTGAAACTTACAACATCGTACCTTCGGGTCACGTTCGGCTAACGTCGGGCGCGCTCGGCAAAGCTGGCAATATGGCGTCGTTCGCCTGACTCCGCCGGCAACTATCTATCTACCTAAATTAGTGCGCTTTGCTCGTATAGACGTGTCAATACGTGTTGTGTTTGTTTAATAACTATGTCCGACGGTGGAAATTTCAAATGTCGTAAGGGACATAGTAGCCCTATGTCCCTTACCAATATCTAGGAACCACAGGAGCGTTGTTTAAAGCTTTACCCTCCAACCACTCCATAAAAATATTGGCAGTGACAGGAGCTATCGGCGAACCCATGGTCACTCCATCAATTTGCAAATAACAACAAATAATTGTTCACCGCGCCAAACCAAATATCCACTTTTCAGACACAACTCGATTCCCTCCATGTATGAAGATGAAGATGATGAAAAGGGCTACGAATTAGAATTAGCCCGAAACATGTCGAGCTAAACTCGATTTATTAAACGTGAGATATCCAAAAATTTTCAACATGAGTGAATCTCACGGTAGTTTAATGTTCAACGCTAACGCTAACTTCTAAAACTAAAAAAACAGTGAAGTAAAAAAAAAAAAATTACTAGATCTAGTATTCGCTTCAAACTCAATTCGCTTTTAATTTACCTAACTAGTCAATGGTGCGGAACCCTTCGTGCGTGAGTCCGACTCGCACTTGGCCTTTTTTCTTTTTTTTATATAATTGTCTCAATTTCGCGTCCTAATTTTATTAATACAGGATAAAATGCACCCAATTTCAGTATTTTATGGAACATTATACTTGATCACGTGAGTTTCGGTTTCGGTTTCGGTTTCGGCCGAAACTGAAGCCAGTGCCGAACATTCGGTTTCGGTTTCGGTTTCGGCCGCAAAACCAGTTTCGGTCGGACACTAGTATTTAGGTACTTACGACTCAGATCACTTTTAGCATCATTAAAATTAAGGAAATAGATTAAGGTAAGTTAGATATATTTTAGACTAACCTGTCACTATTATACCTACTCCTTAACTTGAAATCTATTACTTAGCTAGAAGTGGTTACAAAACGAGAAAAAGTTTTGTTTCTGTCTATGTAGCAGCTTTTTCTAAGCTCTGCTAACCCCATTTGGGAATATAGGCGTGATCCACGTCATGTATTGTATGTATGTAAAGTTACATAATCTTTAGTCTCCTCTAACAAAATCCACAGAGAAAATAAGTACTTAATTCTGAACCACAAAAAAAAACCAAGTAGCCTTAAAATGTGAATTATGTTCAGTAAATACAAAGAACTTACGAAGGGAGCTTTTATCAATTTACACAATCCAAACTGTTATTGTGCAGGGATAAAATCCCACAGGGATTTGAATCACTAATTATTAAACTTTATTAGTACTCGCCAATCTGACCCAGATTATAAAGTATTTGTTTTCAATTATAGCAGGTCGAAGAATAATAAACAATTTCCAATTTGTGTGTGTTTTGAAGGGCCCAATCGTTTTCCAGCTAGGTTAAGCGGTTACAAAGTTTGACCAAACAATTTGAACCCTTCCTAAGTACCTTGTGGACCATTTGTTCTCAACTTTGAGGTTTTATCGCCATAGGAAACAATACGCTTTATGAAAACTGGCGTATTGATTTATTTGGTACAAGGGGAACAGAAAAAGTTTAACAGCCTTTATGAGAATGTACAATACATATCTCAACCAATCGTCGAATTTTCGATAGCGCGAAGTAGAACACTGATATTGGACGACGTTTGTAGAAGAAGTTATACTGCCAGACGATGGGGGCGCTACGGTCGCTACACGCCCTTAGTTAGCTCACGGGTCGTCATAAAACTATGAGATTTGAAGGAAAAGTCCTTGAAATATTTAAAATAGAATATTTTGCTCCGATGTGAATTTATTTTGTTGCTAAAAAGTAGTACTACCGCATTTAAACATGTGTCTTAAAAATACTTGCTTTTTTGCGAATTGAACCAATTTAAAAGTGATAATGGACAAAAATAATAACTGTTCTCCTCTTTACCAAATTTTCTATTATCTAAAATGAAACAGATAGCGTGAAACTAATAATTTTAATCAAATTGATAACAGCAATATTTCAACAAAAAACTGTTTTTTATCAAGCTTACAATGGACTGGTTATTGAATCAACGTCTTTCAAGATGCAGTTTTCAATCGTCAATGGGTAGCGGTTCTGGCGACAAATTTGTGCAATCACCTGGTTTTGCAACCTTGTGGTGCCGGGCTAGAATAGCACCTCCCCCTTTCTTCCCGCGGGTGTCGTAAGAGTCGACTCTGGGAAAGGGTTAGTGTATTGTGGGCGATGGGCTAGCAACCTGTCACTACAATATCACGTTTAACCATCTAGTAGCCCTGAAATTGCTAAACGTGGCACTGGATTTTCGAATTCGTGTGCTCTGCCTACCCCTCTTGGGAATACAGGTGTGAGGATATGTATGTATATGTACCCTTCAACGGTCAAGTCACGCAACATTAAGGCTCAATTCACACCAGAAGAGCAGCGCAGCGCGGCGTAGCGCAGCGACCCGCTCCGTGGAGAATGCGCGAGGATTCCTGCGACTGTTCGAGAAGCCGCTGGAATGCGTAGGAAATCGCTGGAATTTACATAATTATTGACATATTCACATATGTATTGACAGCGGCCGTCGCGACTACTCGAGCATCCTCGGGCATTCCCGCGACAGCTCGCGCAGTCGCACGGCTTTGTTTATGGAATGCGCTGGAATTCGCGCGGATCCGCGGGCATCCGCGCGCATCATTAGAGTTTCTCATGCGATAGTAAGTCTTATTGTAATGAAAATAAAGTTGAAATTCTCATGACACTGAAACTGCGCTCCGCTACGCCGCGCTGCGCTGCTCTTCTGGTGGGAATTGAGCCTAACTATAACAATAAAGATATCACAGTAACCTTAGACTTGGCACGACTTTGTCTACATTTCATTACTTTTTAGAGATAAACTAGCAACTCCATCGAGACTTGGCTAGTTATTCACAAAATGTTTTTGGTGGGTTATCTTTGACGTCAATTGTACTACCGCTGAAAGTCATTCACCTCTATTGTTCTTTCATTTACGCTAATTATGAACACTTTCGTCAAACAAGGCCGATATAATACGCATAGCCCTGAGCAGTAAAATCCGTGTCATTCTCCCACCATAAATCTCTCTCATCCTCTCGCACCCTGGTCACGTATTCAATAGATTCGAGTACGGAAATATGATATATTCCGGATTATCTATCGTAGAGAAGATAATAATCTCGGTAAGATAACACTTAATAAACATTTTCATGTGAGCTTTTCGTTGGATACGCCGATGGCGAAACGGCAATGAGATTATCTTTATATTATTGGGGAATAATATTCTGTATGGAGTTGAGTTTACCTCTCCATTTCTTCCATGGATGTCGTAAGGCGATTAGAGATTTTATTTTATTTTTAGTATTTGTTGTTATAGCGGCAATGAAAATTCATAATCTGTGTAAATTTCACCTGTTTACCTATCACCGTTCTTGAGATACAGCCATAGCGTCTAGTGTATTCAAAACGGTGATGGACTCGACAACGATTTCGTTTGAGAATTGACGCGGAATTGTATGGAAACTAAGACAGCGCCGCCAGCGGAACGTTTGCACAAGTGCCGCGGTCGACTCGTCTCCATACAACTCCGCGTTAATTCGCAAACGAAATCGTTATCGATTCCATCATAGTTTTGAACACACTAGACGCTCTGGTGACAGATGGACGGAGACAGTGAAGCCTCAGTAATCACGCTTTCACCCTTTAAGTACGTAAACCTAAAAAAGTACATCAACGTAGTAAACCGTAGTTCTATACAGCAAACCGTTCCGCATCATCTTTACTAAGTTTTAAAGCAAGGGAAGAAAATTACCCTCAATTTTTACCCCTCCGCCTAACGGCCTCAATATCTTAAACAACATCTCAGCCGTTTGTTCTCAAAATCTGACAGGATATATGGGAGGCCAGAAATGAAGTGTAAGGGGTGAATAACAATTTTTTATCTCGCGGAGAAATTGCGGCGAAGCCAGGTGTTATGAAGGTAACCTTATAAAAGGTACTAGGCGTTCTAATACCTCGTGTTTCGTGAAAAGACGGGACTATAGATTGTCATAAGGCCTCCTAATTGAATGGGATTATGCGGAACATCGCTAGTTTACGAAGTTTGCTTGTTTGTTATACTGAGAATCGAATTTAGAATGCGATACTTATTTGATTATTATATACGATGTTGTGAACACACTTTCCGTGGACGTAATTGTTAAATAAATAAAAGTATAAACACGAATTAAGTACAAAATGTAAACACGTTTAGTAAACAGGGAGGCTAGAAATAAACTCGATTTAATGAACGTGAGTTATCCGTTAAATTTTCAACATGAGTGAGTCTCACGGTAGTTTAATGTTAAATATTGGAAAAAAACCGTAAATATTTTAACCAGTTTGTCTCCTACAAGGTCAATAACGAAAATTTTCAAGAAATATTTTATAGGTATTTTCAGACGCGTATACATGAGCAAATATTTAAGGTCAATAGGTATATACAATAACATCAGTTACAGCAGATATTGTTTACGTTTTATAGAATTACATGCGCAAGGAAAACATTTTGCTTAATATAATTGGTACAATATTATGTTATGCGAGTCTATATTATTATAAAACATTATGCCGCTAATTAATACTTACTAATAATATTATTGAATGTCTTCATCCACGGGGGAGATGTTCCTCTAAACCACATAAAGATAAACATATAATCGCTGAACTAAATTAGTAAATACAAACATCACGCTTATATTCCCAAATGGTGTAGGCGAACCACACAAATCGTGATAATTATATGCAAAACCACGAACATTTCCCGCTGGGCAACAACATTCAGCGTAGTTTTTAGGTTTCAAGCCTGATGAGAGATATAATAGTGACGGGTTGCTAGCTAAAACTATACCTGTCAGTTTAGCACGATAGAATGCGGGTAGAGATGCGCGCGAGATAGACTATACTTGTCACTGTCTAACTAAAGACGTCAGAAAGTGATAGGTCACCTATCCCGCGCGCCAAACGGCTCGTGCGTGTTGCTGTGCTGAACTTATTTCCTTAGTCGCATTCTACAACATCTATGAAAGAAATATAGAAGTGTTATTCCATTATACGGGGAATGTGGATGTGTGCAGTGGGAGGGGAAGACCTAGACGGACGTTCCGTGACCAAATCGCGGACGTTTTAGAAACATGTCAGGTCAAGAGTACCCGAAACCGACGAGCATGTATGAGGAGATTAATGAATGTGGATGAAGCAAAAGAGGCATGTTAGGATCGTAGTGTCAAAGTAGTCTCTGCCTACCCATGTGGGAAAGAGGCGTGACGATTATGTATGTATGTAATGGCCTTAATTTCACGGACTATTAAATTATGTTACTTGTTTAGGCGACAGGCTAGCAGCCTGTGAATTTAAAACCTAAAAAGTTTGTTAGGAATGGCTACGATACGAGAAATAGTCAAGGATTTGTCTATGTAGCGTTTCGCATGATCTACCTACCCCATTCGGGAAAACAAGCGTGATGTATGTTTGGTCCTTTTCAATTTTATTTATTAGTGTCTAAACAATTTCTTTTCAATTTCCTTGGTCGCCTCTAACGATCACCAAAGAAGAAATAGGGTGTTCTAAAAATAAACCAAAGAGACCTAGGGACATACATAATTATATTCTCACGCCTGTATTCCCAAGAGGGGTAGGCAGAGCACATGAAGTCAAAAATTCAGTGCCACGTTTAGCAACTTGAGGGTAACCAGATGGGTGACCTAGGGACTAAGTGATCAAAACATTAGTTACTGGAATAAGGGTTGAATCGAATAGAACAGCAACTGCCCCATTCCGAGCACGAAGGCCCTATTTAAAGGGTTCTGATGTATAGGGGTTGCGCGATGGATGATCATGTATACAAAACGATTTTTTACTTCGCTATAACCAGTATGGCAAAAGGACTGATGGGTCTTGAAATGATTACAACATTCATATATTACGCCTGTATTCTCAAAAAGGGTAGACAGAGTACACGAAACGCTACGCAGGCAAAACCATGACTATTTAACGTTTCTAGTATATTTTATTGGTTTTTAGTTACATACATACATACATATTCTCACGCCTGTATTCCCAAGAGGGGTAGGCAGAGCACATGAATTCAAAAATCCAGTGCCACGTTTAGCAATTTCAGGGTAACCAGACGTAATATTGCAGTGACACATCGCCCGCAATACACTAACCCTTTCCCAGAGTCGACTCTTACGACACCCACGGGAAGAAAGGGGGAGGTGTTATTCTAACCCGGCACCACACGTGGCAACGGGGTTTTCAGTTGGCAGGTATAATTTTCTGTGTAGAGTGGGGATAGAATAATACCTCTCTATTTTTTCCGTAGACGTAAGAGGCGACTAATGAGGTATAGGTATCCTAATACCTATCTAGATTTAAATCGAGCTAGACACCTAAAGATATACAAACGTGCAGAGATACAAATACAAACTACTTAGTAAAATTTTGTTTTTGTGCGATAAGTTAGTACCTACCTAACAATTTGATCATATCATGACTGTAAAGCAATACATAATATTGTGTTTGAAACTCTTTACCTACTTCGATTGAAACGGTGGCTTAGGTATTTCAGTAGCAACCCGTACCGTGGAAAAGTAATTAAGCAGTCAAATAATTAAACAAGGGCCCGTAAATTGAGATTTCAGAAATAATAGGATGTCACTTTGTTTATTGTAAGCATATTGAGCTTAGCGCTGTCGTCTGTAATTTATTGTGTTTATTCGGTGTTACTCTGTGTAAATCTAATTATTTTCCATCCGCTAAATGTTCTAGACATACACGTGTGGATATATAAGTATGCTTGTATCCCGAAATGGGGTAGACAGAACACACAAAATCTCACAGACGACCACGACTACTTCAAGTTTTATAGATACTTCTAGCAATTTTTAGTATAAAAAAAATTTGGTCGAATTAATAACCTCCTCCCTTTTTTGAAGTCGGTTAAAAACAGATGAAATTGGTATAATAGTGACAGGTTACTAGCCTGTCGTCTAAAATATATCAAATTTTTCCTTAGTTGCGTCTTACGGCATACACGGAAGAAATGGAGAGGGGTTTTCTAACCCGACACCACACGAGAAGTTGAAAATAATTTATGAAAAATACGGATAGCTAACGACATAAGTCGAGTTCAGCTTGACATGTTTTGGGCATGTCCGAAGCCACTCATCTAGGAGCCGCGGCAGCTGCTGCCAGATGCAAGGTTAGAAGACAGTGTTGAATTTTCATACTTCGTCAAAACCTGGTATGGACGTACCTTTACATAGTGTTGTTATTAGTGTGGTGCGCTACCCTACATTAATTGACAATAATAATAAAATGATGAGAGTACCTAAATAAGGGAAGTCGTGCGCCAGTATTAGTTTTGTCGAGCACAAAGAGTGGCGGGAACAGAGCGGTGGCACGCAGTTCACATTTGGCTGCAGCCGCCGCAGCTCCTAGATGAAGGACTACAGATTATCCCGAAACGTGACGAAACCTATGTTGTTTGTATTACTTTATGTTACGTTTTGAGTGCTCGCCTACTCGTTTTTGTAAATACAGTGGTTATCGTTTTGATTGTAATGTGTGTATTTTCAAATTTAATATAGTATCTTGACCTGAATTTGATGGCTATGATATGAGCGACTGAATACACCAAGCATTTACCGCGCCAATTTCAGGTCTCAAAATGGCTAAAAATAAGACAATAGCTGCTGTCACCGAGCTGTACAATGGACGTCATTGTGTTAAAAGCCCTTTCAAACCTGTCATGGATACGCGACCCAATTTATTTGACTGACACTGTCAAAAAAATAATGGGGTTCTATTGAGAGTATACGAAGTGGTTTTACAAGGCACGTTAATTGAGTATGCTAGATTTGTCCACAATTTCCATTTTTCTTTTCTTTTGTTTAGCAATTTCTCAAAATTACGTCTTCTTTTGCTTATATTTAGATTGTTTGGAGACTTGCAGACATTTCAGTAGGCTTAGTAGGAAAAGTTGAGAGTCGCTTCGCGCGCGTCTCTTTCTGACGTCTCTACTTAGAATCAAAACCATGACTAATAATATGGCAATAGTGAAAGGATGTTAACCAATTATCCTTAGTAGTCTTTTACGACATACATACATACATACATCATCACGCCTGTATTCCCAAATGGAGTAGGCAGAGCACACGAAACGCTCCATAGACAAAACCGTGACTATTTCACGTTTCGTGGCCACTTCTTGCACATTTTTTGAGGTTTCAAGTTGGCAGGTATAATAGTGACAGGTTGTTGTTTTACGACATCCACGGAAGAAATGAAGAGGTGTAGTTCCAAAACAGTCACCACACGTCACAACGGTTCAGTTTCAGCGTACAATATATTGAATACATTTCTATTTTTATTCAGCAACAGACAAAAGAGTCCTCGACACATGAAAGGCCAACAATACCGTTAATTATCAGCTGGCGAAGCTAATCCTTTGCCAGGAAGGTAAATTCATCATTACACCGCCTGTCAGATTCCACTCGCGCCATTGAATGGTGCGCCGGCGTCGCTGTTGTGTCTGCTCGACGGGCCGTACGGCTGTTAGAGCTTGTTTGCACCTTTCGACCAATCCATCATTTTCTGGAACAAGAGGGATGGTTGTTTCGTCGCGCTTACAAGGATAATCTGATTCTAAAATGAACATACATTCGTAATGACGCCTATGTTCATTTAACAGGCAGAGAACGCGATTCGTTACATAAACGAAACACTTTCAGCTTAATTTCAGATTTAGAAACAGATGACAAAGGTATAATAGTGGCAGGTAGCTTGCCTGTTACTAAAAACCAATTTCTGTATTCGTTTAGTAGTGTTTCTGCTTATATATTCGCATCTACGCATTCATACAAATATGGAAATAAGATACACACATACATAAATACATATTCTCACGCCTGTATTCCCAAGAGGGGTAGGCAGAGCACATGAATTCAAAAATCCAGTCCCACGTTTAGCAATTTCAGGGTCACCAGATGGTTAAACGTGATATTGCAGTGACAGGTTGCTAGCCCATCGCCCATAATACACTAACCCTTTCCCAGAGTCGACTCTTACGACATCCACGGGTAGAAAGGGGGAGATGCTATTCTAACCCGGCACCACACGGGTTCAATAAGATTGAAGTATAAATTATAATTATATATTATGCACAAGTATTTGAAGTCAAGCAGACTTTCTTTTTATATTTTGAATATCAACCGATCTGATATGATTTACAGAAGGTAGTGAATTTACTGTTAAAATATCGTACATCCAACGTGATATTGGCGCGTATGTTTCCATCAAAAACATTAGCACCGCTTCATTTAGCTTATAATATAATCAATAATCTTTACTTCCAAAGAATGCTTCTTAGTAAATAATTTATCTTGTGATAGGGTAGTATATTTCGTAAGCTTACCTTCAAGTCTAAGAGGCAACGAGCTTCTGAAAGACGAACTTACAATATTAAATATTAATAAATTACCTGTATTTTTATCTACATGACCTTTCTAGCAAACCTCTGAACTTATTTAGTTCAATATTCACGCAATATCATACATAATATTCTACTTATTTTTAAACGTCTGTAGACATAACACATGAATAGTTACTCAGTCAAACTATGATTGTACCACGTCTCCTGGTTTTTAGCATATTTGTAAGGTTTTAGTTAAAATAAAATAGTAAACAAATAAGTGTCAACTCAGAAATTAACATTCAGAGAGAGGAGAGAGCGTCTGACATTGTTAGTGATGTGTGTTGGTTGATATTTGTAATAGAACACGGTAGTTCGAGGAGCCGGTACTGATGAAAAAGAAATGCGGGTAGTCGAAGAACCCGAGCTGCGAAGCTAATAATGATGTTTTGTTTCAGTCTACTCGTGACCACAGTTTGTTGCCATAACGCGGCCGAAACGTCGTGGTGATTAAAATTATGCCGTTTGCTCGTTTCCCCTATAACTTAAAGGTAGAAACGAATATTTCCGTGCATACTTTTTGTAATGTCACGTATTCTCTTACAATTTCAAAGATTTACAATTTCATAAGCAAACGGGTCGCCTGAAGGTAAGCAATTACCGCCACCCTTACAGGCAACATCAGAAGGGCCCTAAGTTGGAATGCAAGCTATTTTCTTCCAGGGTTGAAGGTTTTATTGATTCGCAAATACACCAAATGAGCGGTTATAAAAATCTACCGTTACATGTTTTGTTATATTTTTTGTTATTTTTACTCAAAAATCCCGGCCCGAAAAACACTTCTCCGTTTCTTCCGTGGATGTCGTAAGAGGCAACTACGGAAGGTTAAGTAATGCTTTAGGCGACAGGCTAGTAACCTGTCACTATTATACCTAGTTACCAACTACTTAATAACTACATCTAAACTAACTAATTATACCTAAAAAAAAAATGCTGGAAATAATCATGGTTTTGTCTACATAATGTAACGTTTCATGTTTGTATGTTTCATGTTTGCATGTTTTTCATGTGCTTTGCCTACCTATTTGGGAATATAAGCGTGTTGTATGTAAGTATGTTTCACCAATAAATGCTCAATACGGTAAAAATCAACGATATTGTGGGAAACATTTTAAATAATACGTTGTCCCCTGAACGCTCGCCGCAACACTTCGTAAACAGTTTTTAACCGACTTCAAAAAGAGGAGGTTCTCAATTCGACCTAATTTTTTTTTTATTTTTTTTTTATTTTTTTTTTTATTTTTTTTTTGTGTGTATGTTACTCGATAGCTCGGAGACCCGTGGACCGATTTTCAAAATTTTTTTTTTAATCGATAGGGCATAACTCGAAATTGGTCCCATTGGCACGACACCAGGATCTGATGATGGAATCTTGGAGAAATCGAGGGAACTCTTCAAATTTTAAATGGAGATGTACGGCGTTTTCGGTAATTTGTTGATGAAGTCAAGATTTTACATTCAGTAAACAGAATCTTTTCAAAATATTGCTAATTTGAAGTCGGTTTTTTTTTGTTTAAAATTATGGTAAATTGAATAGTGTTGGGTAGGACATCAATTTAAAATGAGTTTGAGTGAGTACCTCATTTTCAAAAAAGAGGTGGTACAATGTCTTACCTCAATTGAGGTGAGGTATTTCTATTGGCAACATTGCATTGTCGACTCACCGGCAACAAAAATAATTAAGTTTTGCATTTTACATTATTATTATAAGATAGTGACACTCAACAATCTAAAAAAATACCTTGGACAACATAAAATATCATTTATCATTGGATATATTAAAGAATTGATATGTAATGACATATAATAAAATCTCATTAAGTGTTTCTGAAGTATTTTTTCATTACTGTTTTTGCCATTATAGGTTTATTAGGTCCTATTAAGCTTTTCCTATCATTAAAACTTAAAACACCATAATTTCCTATCCTTAAATTTAAAATAAATAGCAATGTCCAAACATTGGATTACATTAAACCTAATGTGTTTTAAGTTTGTTTATTACAAGTATCTTATTGTATTTTTTTAGAAAACAGAAAAAGTAAATTCATTCATTCGCAACTTATTATGTTATTTATAATCATATTACCATTCCAGTAACTTTTTTACTTACCATTTCAATATCACTACGTAAACAACACAGCACCATAAGAAGTTTTATATTCTGCTAAAGGATGACTGTGCTTTGTTACTTGCAAATAAAATGCCGACTTCTCGCTATTATAAATAATAATAACAGTTCGAAACTAAATAACCCAGAAACAAACAATACGAAAAGTTTGATTTGACTGTTTATTTTGATTGAAACGTCAATGTCTTTCGTAACTTCATCTGTCAAGACTAGTTCAATGATGGTGTTTACGGTGCTAGTTATTATAGGTTGCTATTTTTACGTTTACAATCGGATTCAAAATGTTGGAACGTTTAATAAAAATAAAAGTATAAGAAATAATTTTTGTTCATTATTGTTCATAATTGACGTTTATTTTTGTTCGTTATTAAATTTTTTTATTGTTTTTTGGTATTCATTTTCTGTGCATTTGATTAAATAACAAGCTTCGTAAACGCCGCAATTCAGAACTCCTCAATTTTCATTTGACGTAAACGCGTAAGATGTATGAAACTCTGCGGCGCTTACAACCTTTTGTTCGTTGAAGCAACGAGGTGCTTCAAATTTTGAGTATACCTAAGACACTGGTACAAATGAAGTTAGCCGTGAGTGGCGAGTAGAACACCTCAATTTCGAGGCGTTGGGACATGCGAAGTTAGCCGCGAGGTGTGAGTTGTGAATGAGCTGTGAGGAGTTTTTGAGGATTGAGGTATAAACGAGCCGCGAGGCGATAAATGAGGGAATGAGTAGTACCTCGCGAGGAATGAAGTGTGACATTTTTGAAGCGCGAGGTGATGGGACAATCGGATGAAATGAGTGTGACAAATGAGGTACCTCGCGAGTGAGGAACCCAACACTAAAATTGAATTCGAGTGAAGTTTCGAACGTAACGTACCGAAAGACAGTTTTACATTCATTGTATAGTCAATAAATTTAGTATAGTGCTCCTGAGACGCATTTAACACAATTTATCAGCGCATTATATCGAAAGGAGGTTGTTTGTTGAGTATTTTTGTTCGGCAACCGATTACAATATCGCTTTTATTTTAGCTAAACCGCCGTTTTAACCTGTGGCTTTCGTAACTATTTAAACCAAGTTTACTACAAGACTAGTACCTAGTACTTAGAATAGCACCTCCCCCTTTCTTCCCGTGGGTGTCGTAAGAGTCGACTCTGGGAAAGGGTTAGTGTATTGTGGGCGATGGGCTAGCAACCTGTCACTGCAATATCACATTTAACCATCTAGTTACCCTGAAATTGCTAAACGTGGCACTGAATTTTTCAATTCATGGGCTCTGCCTACCCCTTTTGGGAATACAGGCGTGAGAATATGTATGTATGTATGTATTACTACAAGACTAGTAATTAAAAAGCGTGTCACACACTAATCAGATACGGTAAAATATCTGTATCTGTACGGATATCTGTCAATATCGCTCCCTGTATAATTCAATGAGCTAACATATACAGCGCAAATAAAACTTATATTTTACCGTCAAGTATCTGTTGGCATAGACATATGGAAATATATCATTTAAACGCAGATAAAAATATTATCGCATCTGCTTGTCTGTGACACGCATAAAAACCGATTGTATCTGTTAACAGACTTTTCTATGAAATATGACCGTTACTAGTTGGTGCTCAGGTAGCGTCTCATTGTGAAAAGTTTCAGACAAAAAGAATGCAGGATCAACCACTAAAAAAAAATGCATTTAAGCAAGTAGGCCGTAAGTGGTTCTTGGAAGATTTGTTTTTGAGCTTACCAGCGTTGTGTAAAGCCCATTATTGTCAAGAATGTCAGTAAAAAAATACATCACTATTTGCCATCTAACTATAAACTAAATAGCAATATTTATGTAATTATAAACAATTTTTTAACTAGCACAACAAAACCAAACCATTAGGCCTTCCGCACATGGTGCTGCACAAAAAGAACTTGTTACAAACTGTAATTAGTAAAGAGTTGTTTGAACGTCACCACTGTCCTAACTGTTCCAATATTTTGTGTGTGTTAGGCTCAATTCACACCAGAAGAGCAGCGCAGCGCGGCGTAGCGGAGCGCAGTTTCAGTGTCATGAGAATTTCAACTTTATTTTCATTACTATAAGACTTATTATCGCATGAGAAACTCTAACGATGCGCGCGGATGCCCGCGGATCCGCGGGAATTCCAGCGCATTCCATAAACAAAGCCGAGCGACTGCGCGAGCTGTCGCGGGAATGCCCGAGGATGCTCGAGTAGTCGCGACGGCCGCTGTCAATACATATGTCAATATGTCAATAATTATGTAAATTCCAGCGACTTCCTACGCATTCCAGCGGCTTCTCGAGCAGTCGCAGGAATCCTCGCGCATTCTCCACGGAGCGGGTCGATGCGCTACACCGCGCTGCGCTGCTCTTCTGGTGTGAATTGAGCCTTAGCCGCTATGTCTGCGACTCGAGCGCACTTCGTACGGCGATACACTTCTGTACCTACCCGTGTTTTGTGGCAGTACAGTCTTAGCACTGTTATCTTCAAATAATATTAAGTTAAGAGAAACGTTTGATTACTCGGCGAGTAGACTTAAAAGAAAGGACCACTGCGAGAAATGCCACAGCACCGAGCTTGATTGCAAAAAGTTTCAGGTTTATGAAATACCGTTTTTCCAGCGTGAAATTAAAATTTTCCTTTTATTAGAGCGAATTCTTTCATCTATTAGCAGTTACGTGCCCTTTGTTGCCAATGCAGTGAACAGAGCTCTTCAGGAAGGTTTTAAAACATCCTTTTTTGAAATCTGCTTCGTTATAATATATGACTTATTTTTAATGTACCTAATATCAAATATTTCAACTCATACTATTACGTAGACCACGCTTTATCCAGCTAAACTGTCCTTAAACTAATCTAAAAGAAAAATATTTACAAGCTTGTCGCCTAACGCATACCTAAACCTATTTCCTAAGTCTCCTCTTACGATAAGTAGAGATGCAGAAGGGGATCATCATCCAGCCTATATACGTCCCACTGCAGGGCACAGGCCTCCTCTCAGTATGAGAGGGTATGAGGGGAGAAGGGGATATTGTTCTAAAACTGACTCGATAAAAAGAGGTAAAAAGGCGAAGGGTTACTCTCATCTGGAATAAGCATTACATGGATGACCAAAAACCTGGTTTCATGTACTACCTCTTAACCATTCTATTTCGGTATATGAATAATTACACTTTCAATTTTTAAACTGTCCCGATGTCGTCACGCCTGTCAAACTGCTTAATCTTCACTTTAAAATAAACGGAAATGAAACATAAACTATCTCTTTGAAATAACGACGTTATTATTTACAAGCGCGTTGACTTTAAATAAAACGTTGGTGACAGGTAATATTTCTCAACATTGAATACATCAGCCTCATGAATATCGATTAGTTACAATAATTTTGTCCAGAAGATGGGCTGTTTACTTCATCGGGATAGTCAAAACTTCAAAGTATACAAAAACGATTCTTGTGTATCTTCATTGAAAGACAGGCCAGTTCCTTAAAAGCCGTAACCTGGGCAACGAGTAGTTCTTTACTTAAAACTGATCTATTTCGCGGGGAACCCAATATTTTAAATCCGGATCGCCCGTCTGCTTTATTTCTCGAGATCCGCCGAATTTCGGCTGGCATGAATATTTAATATTTCGCAATATCTGTACTTTAAGATGTTGTAGAATCAGTGGACTGGTAATGGAGAGCTCGAATATCTCTTTCTATTATTTCTTTGAATATTTGATACAGACTTAGTAAAACGAACGGACACGGAAACGAACGAGCCGGTATGAAAGTAGATTTTAGTCACTATGGTCCATAAGTTTTTTTCTCGTAGATCCAAAGGTTAAACAGGAAATCATTATTGCAATAACACTTATCACTGTTTGTTATAATGTTCTCAAAACCAATGGTTTCACCATTTGCGATGATGCCTCGCGTAGACTTAAGAATGTGTGATTAATTGACCGTTAAAAGTCTTATGTTATTTTGAATGGACCATAGGATAGAGAAAAGTATGGTTAGTTGGGTTGTTCATGTTGGCTTAGTTTTCTTTACAATAACAGAATGACTTACGCAAAGTTTTTTGCGGCGTATTCTTCTTGTCAATCATGGTCTTTACGAAGCGCTGGTAGCCTCAAACAAAGCACGTCATGCAGAAAGGCCTCATTCGGTCTTCTTGCAATTTTTTTATTTAGATTTTGATGAAAAAATATTTACAACTGAATTGATGTGGGAAGTGTGGATGGGTATGTAGAAAGGGGAAAGCTTAGGCACACATTCAGCGACGGCATTAAGAGATTGTGTTAAATATGTCAGGTCACAAATACCCGTAACCAAGACGAGAATGAAGCCAAAAGGATGTATATTAGTATCATAGCAATTGGACCAAAGTAATTTCTGCTTTGGAAAAGAGGCGTGACGGTATTTTTGGATGCATTAGGCATGGATAGGCACTAAGATGAAACTTTATAAAAATACGTGGAAATCAATGCTCTTGGGAAATTTTACTTTCATCCAAAATGTACTTGATTTTATTTTTGTGGTCAATCAAGATAATACTTCTCATCCTCCTTATTCTTCTTTAGTTAGCCAAAGATTAGTGGCATAATAGTGAGACGTTGCAAGCCAGTCGCCTAAAGCACCCTTAACATTCCGTTAGTCGCCTCTTACGGCATTCACTGCAGTAACTGATTGGTATTAGGTATTCTAAAACCGACACTACACTATCTCCCACAGACTTATCGAAATAGATGACTCAACTGTATGTATTTCGCGTGCCAAAATGGAGCCAAAAGCATATTTAATCACGCCTATGTTCCCAAATGGGGTAGCCAGAGCACACGAAACGTGAAATTGACATAACTATGATTATGACAAATTCACGATTAGTAGCCACTTCTAGCATCATTTTGGGTTTGAAAACTGATGTAAGAGGTAGTATAATAGTGACAGGTTGCTAGCCTGTCGTCTAAAGAATACCTAAACCCATGTTCATTAGTTGCCTCTTACGACATCCACGGAAGAAATGGAGAGGTGCAATTCTAGACCCGACACCATACGGGTACGGGAAAAGAGAGGAATGGTCTTCCTTTAACGCGATTTCATTTAGTTTTGTACCATTTAGATTAGGTTTAACTGCTTACAGATAGTACAACTTGACTAACGCGGCGTCACCTTTGAATCGGTTTCACTCGGACTGTGCATTCTATCATTGTTCTATCACTAAAGCGCTCATGTGACGTTATAGTAGTAGAAAGAAAAAGTGGCACGCTTGGTTTTGATACAAATGCAGGAACTCAAGGTGTCTAGATATAAGTCTATGCTAATATAATTTCTATTAAATGTCAAGGTAACCATGGGTTGATAGTTTCCTCCCTGCCTTAAATAGAGTTCCTTACTTGTCGCAAATATTAAACGTGCGTCCTTCGGGAAATGATGGAGGCAGTTGCTTTCAAACAATGCATTATAAAGTTTAACAGATTAAGCAGATTCGGAGGCACCCTCGTCACTGCTAAGACTACCTGCCACTTTATATACCGCTGTGAATTTAATACGGACCCAAGAAACTGACTTGATAGTTTGTTAACTTTCGAAAACAGCTTTCAAAGAAGTTTGAGAGTTGTTTGATTTCAGAAATCAAAATTTACATCACACCCGCATTCCCAAATGTGGTCGGCAGACAAACGAATGTGGGTAGGTGGTTGTGAAAATATGGGTAGTTGTGAACCGCTATTGGTTGTGTCGAGCAGTCGAAGTTGCAAATCTCGGCTCTATGTGTAGGTTCCCCGCGTATTTGTTCTAGAATATTTACAAAATTAAAACAGCACAAACAAAGCTGTCTGACGTGTTTTATATTACTGGGTAGAAAACTATTCCTTGAAAGCCTTTGGAGAAGAATAATAGCACCCGGACTTTTAATAGAACGTTTTGAAACTGACCTTTTTGTTAAATGAGACCTTAAAAGACATTTGAAGACCGACTCACCTTTCTAATTGGTTGGGTTGGCGAGTCAACTTTATTAAAGCGTGGGTAGCTGAAATTATTGCTCGTTTGGTGTTTCTTGGGTTAAATTTGTTTGTCGCTAGCGTTATTCAACACTAGGATTTAGAATTCAATTTGCCAGTTAAAGCTTTTTAGTTTATTTTCTACAATACTGTAAATTGGAGCGCGTTTTGTTTTAATATAACAATGTGATCATCAAACAAGAGATCGGATTGAACATGAAAAATAAACATACACAAGACTTTTCCCTTCAGATATCACTTTTAATCTATTCGTCGTTACAAATCAACCGCCATTTTAAATAAAAACAATCCGCCTCTCCCCTGTCATTCCTATCTCTTTCTCTCGTTTCGTCTCTTTCATACACCTCTTACATCTCTACACATCTACATAAATAGATGGTGTGGCCGTGCCTTTACAAAGTGATGTACCAACGACTTGAAATGCTGAAATAAAATACCTTGACACAAAACGTGTACCGTCGTCAAACAATCTCATATTTCCCGTATTTCAAGGGTGTACGGTTAATAATAGTCCCCATTTGGGGCTGCGATGTAAACGCGAAACGGCACTATTTATCAGCCAAGATGTCCGTGCAATCTGTTACTCAAGTTTGATGATAACTCTTTACTCTCAGAGCTTGGAGAACATTCTGTCTTTATTTTGCCAGTTAATTCAGCGTCGGGTTGAAACACATCGCCATTTTCGTGTACAACGTAAGAAGAGACCAAGGAAATAGGTTTAAGTACGCTTTAGGCAACTGGCTAGCGACCTATTCACTATTGTACTTCGTTAATTTTATTTAAGTTTAAATCTAACAATCTGCTAAATGTGCTAAACGTGAAATAATCAGTTCTGATTATTATAAAGATTTATCTTGCGTACCCCATTAGGGAATTACAGGCGTGATGTGTATAGCAAAATTATTATACTATTTACAAGTATGAGTAGTTATAAAATAAAGCGTAACATTGGATAAATACTTAAAGCAGTTATCAGTATTTTGATTCCTTGTAGATAGTAGAGGATTCCGCTATACAACGACCTTCACCGAACTGGTTAATGGGTCAAACACATTTTTTATGTAATTTAATATTATCAAAGAATAATTATATTGCATATGGGTTGCCTAGCAAATTTCAGTCCAGGACAAAAAAAAAATTCTATTTCACCAGTTTGGTTTATGGATAAATTTTGTACGAATCGAAAGTATGCAGCCCGTAGTAGGTACAGTAGAACTCCAATTATCCGAATTAATGGGGACCGGGACCCATTCGGATAGTCAAATATTCGGATAATCGGATTTAAAAAAAAAAGCCATTGGAGAGAATAAAAGCTACGTTTTGATATTGCACTATTTTTTTATTGAATTAAATGAAAGAAACATGAAACTTTACTACACTTACAATACTTGACGCGCAAACACTGGCTTCGCGGGGGGAAGAATAATGGCATAAAGCGAACTTAGACTTTTTTTGGACAATTTTTTGTGATTCGGATAATCGGCGATTCGGATAGTCGGAGTTCGGATAATTGGAGTTCTACTGTATATGCAAAAGTTAGGTTGCCTATTTTTTTCCTGTAGCTATAGCAGATCGATGCAAATTACTAGTATCGATACATAATCAAATTTTGATGTGACAACGTCTTAAATTAGGTTGAGCTGGGAGTCACTTATGAAAAAGTGTAACGCTCGGTAACGTTACGATGACGTC
>BHDV01063476.1:49950-63102 GCA_005406045.1 Adoxophyes honmai
TTAAAATTATTTTACCACTCAAAGTCGTTGTCACGTAAAACTTTCGCCCGTATACCGACTTTACAGGCAACCAGTTTTTATTTTTCTAATAGAATTATACTTATATTTTATACCTTCCTGTAGTGAACGTTTGAGACTATTATTTATCAATTTTATTCCACTTTATTTCAATAATGCATATCTGCATTTGAGTATTTGTAGTTTTAGTCCGATTGATGTAAGTTGGGTCAACTCAAAATTTAAAAGTTTATTTATGCAAATATTATAGGCTCCCAAGAGCACTTTTACACGTAACTTTCCAGGCTACTAACGTCTCGGAAAGTTCATCATTGCCAAGAAGAATGCAACGCAAGAAACGTGACAGATGTCCTTTGTTCAAAATAGATGTACAAAATTTGTTAAAAAAACAACTCTAGTTCCAATTCGAGTTAGTGGCTGAATAATTAGAGTTATCCGTATCAGAAAAATGACAACTCGTACAATCGCTAGTACGACTGTCAGTATTGTCCCTTCTCGCCCCAGTTTACGGTACTTGTTATTCGGCAAAGCGAGAAGGCACCGTATTTTACAGATATTACCTTTCAAGGGATTGAATCGCAGTGAATTATTTACCCCGGTTGAGTTACGGGGAAATTAGTTATTTATAAACTACCCTCGTAACCGTGTTTAGGGTTTGATAGCCTGATTTATCGGTTTACGGTTTGAATTGGAGTAAACCGTAAACCTATATCTCAAAAAGGAGAAGCTGACTGGCTGATAATCAACGTAGGATCTAAACTATCAGAGTTAGAAACTTGAAATTCTTATTCAAGTGTTAACCTAGAGATAAACATTCGGAGAGAGTGTCTGATTCTGTTAGAGTTGTGAGTCGGTGTCATAGGGTGACGGTTGATAATTTGTACGCGGGTAGTTCGAGGAGCCGGTACTGATAAATATTAAGTGCGGGTAGTTCGAAGAACCCGAGCTGCGAAGCTAATGCGATGCCCTGATAATGGAAGCTGACTGCCAACCTTCAGTAGTGAAGTGGCACATTAAGAAGAAGAAGAAGAAGATTCAGTCCACTCGTGACCACAGTCGTTGTATGTAACACGGCGGACACATCTACTCACTCATCACAGTTTCACACGGACTGTCAATTCCCATCTCTAAAGCGTTTATATGACGTTACCTACTATAGATAAAAAGTGACACGCTTGCGCTTCAAATGCAGGATCGCGGTATCTATTTCGATATAAGTCTGTGGGTATACATTTTTTTAGGTTTTGAGGTGGCAGGAGTAATAGTGACAGGTTGTCAGCCTGTCGCCTAAAATATAACTTGACCTAATTCCTTAGCCGCCCCTTACGACATCTATGGACGAAATGGAGAGGTATTATTCTAAATCCGACAACCGTATGGATTAGAGGCATAAATATAAGGTAATTATACTAAACGACTTATTGCTTACTGCACGACCCAGATGATTATATTTGATCCATGATTGCTGAGTAATGACCAGGATAATTAAACTCTCCGTGCCAAAAGGCAAACAAGTGGCCGAGAACCGAACCCACGTCCTTAAGCAAACACTGACAGACCGTCAATTTGATCCGCAGATCTAATTTAAACAAGCATGCGCATTTAGCCAACCTTTAATCTCCAAATCAAGGATCCTTCGACTCTCTGTATCAGTGTTTAGGTTTATATTGCCCTGATTCGGAACAAATTATATTCTGGAGTTGTAGGATAATTATACCATTTATTGGCACATCTAGCAGCGAAGGGACGCTGATAAAATTACAAATGTTTGGTCCCTCGATATTTGAGTTGGCTGCTTTGAACTCGTTGATCGCCATTTGATACGATATGGGTGCCCACGTTTGTTGTAAACAAGGAGTTGTGAATGAGATAGCATAGGCTAGTTTCCAATGTTTTTGGGATAAACCACCTGCAGGACTATTGTCTAACGCACTAAAATCAGTTTGACAGTTGAAATCAAATCTTGCTTTAAAATTGAAACATTTGGTATCACGCTTACGATTAATTAAAAAAATCTTGCTAGGTCTCATTCAAACCAAGTTTTGGTGGAAAGTTGCACACCATATTGGATATATATTTTTTATCTCTTATATCAAAGGTTAAAGGGGGGGAAAACATATAAAAATAATAAATAAACGAAATGAAATATAAAAGTACATACATACATACATACAATCTCGCCTGTATTCTCAAACGCGGTAGGCAGAGCACACAAAACGCTACACAGACAAAACGATGACCATTTCACGTTTTGTGGCCACTTCTAGGATAATATTTTTAAGGATTAAAAATATAAAAACATGTTATTTAATTTTATCCTTCTAGATTGGTCAAATAGCACACTGTGCGTCACTCGAAACTTCTAATCGTACATTCATAATTATTAGCTAGTCAAAGAAAATAAAAAACACCTGCTCAACATTTTTTTTGAACTAAATTGACGAGTCAAATATTTTTTTTATTCCGCTTTTTGTTGCACGATAAGAGTACCTATTTTGGATCTAATGCGATATTATTCAAGCTACGAATGTAAAAGAATTGTAACGGAACAACCGTATAAAATATTTATGCCCCTTACTCAGATTCGTTGTCGTAAATACGGAATACGGAAAAAACAAGAAAACGCACTTACATATCGTTATTCAATGCCGACGCGGCTTACGGGAGTAATGCTGACATTAGCTTTACTGAACTTAGGCAGGTCTGGAGCGTTGTTTTTAAGATTTCGTTGTTTTTGACATACTAACATACATAACCCCGTGTGGTGCCGGGTTAGAATAACACCTCCCCTTTTCTTCCCGTGGGTGTCGTAAGAGTCGACTCTGGGAAAGGGTTAGTGTGTTGTGTGCGATGGATTAGCAACCTGTCATTGCAATGCCACGTTTAAAAATTTTGGTTGCCCTGGGATTGCTGGACGTGGCACTGGATTTTTGAATTCATGTCCTCTGCCTGCCCCTCTTGGGAATACAGGCGTGAGATATGTGTGTATGTGTGTAACATACATAAAATACCATCTCGCCTCTTTCCCACGGGTTTCGGCAGAGGCCACTTTACGTGACATAACTCTTTTTCTCCATCCACTTTCATTAATCTCTTCATTAACGCTAGTCGGTTTCGGCTTCTCTTGACCTGACTTGTTACTAAAACATCCCCAGATTTTATTTGTTTTTGACTAGATATTGTAACACTTATACAATCAAACCAATTTGATCCCGACTCCCCTTGGAACGTTGTCACATTAAACGTAATAAAGATTTTCTTTGGCGAGCAATGCAATGTTACAGACGTTCACTGTGAATAGGTTCTCTGGCCCACCATAATAATCAGGAATAATTGGTTTGATGGTACCATCGAACCAATTGATTCCTGACCCACTGTAGAACCTATTCACAGTAAACGTCAAGTGACATTGCATTGCTCGACAGGCGAAATCTCAATAACGTTTATTGTCTCAACGTTCTACGATGGGTCAGGAATCAGTTGGTTCGATAGTACATCTAGATCCAGAATAAGTAATATGGAGAATATTATGTGAATTATTTGACATTGTCAGGCTTAACTTGACATGATAGGGTGTGTAGGGTGTAATTTAAAGTCACCTTAGCCTTAATCGGTCACCAAACTCTGGATGATCGGCAACAGGAACACCATCATCCACCTCCTCACACTAGATGAAAACATTAAATTCTTTATGAATTATTTGTTAAGATATTATGTTTAAGTATACAAGTTTTTGGCAAATAGTTGCCGAGATATGTTTCGTAGCTCATCTGGCTATTTAAAGTTTATTTTACGAAACAAACCTGGGTGACATAATGCAAAATATGATAGCACACTATCTTCGAATCTTGTTCGAGTCTTGTCTTGAATCGAGTTTAGTTCATACATCATGCCTATATTCCTGATCGGGATAGGCAGAGCACACATAACAATACATAGACAAAATCATGCTTTGTGGCCACTTCTAGCTTAAATTTTTAGGTTTTAAGTTGGTAGCTTTAATAGTGACAGGTTGCTAGCCTGCCACCTAAAATGTACCTTGACCTATTTCGTTAGTCGCCTGTAACGACATCCGCAGAGGAAATGGAGAAGTGTTGTTCTAAACCGGACACCACACGGACACAGACGTACAATAATTTTGAAAAATCTAAAATACGACGTAAAAAAAATGTTTAAGTGGTGAAAATACGAAACTGCCAGCCATTCTTTAGCTTCCAAATTTAAAATCGTCTGGTTTTAGATGTTCGTAATTTAAATATATAAATTTTAGTGTCGACATCGATTTTATAAACATTAAAATGCTGCCACATGAGTAGGTAGTTCTAACTTCAAAAAAGAGGTCAACCGGCGAATTCAACTCGGTTGGGCAGCGGAATGTTTTTTCGTCCGATATACCTCAATGACTCAAGACGAAAGTCTTTAATCATTGTGTGTTACTTACGGCACCAAAACGTGGTCTTTCATTGTCTCAAAGTTCAAAGCAATGAGAGGGTTATGCTCGGGGTGTCTACGTGGTCGAATCAGAAATGAGGAGATCCGTAGACGAACTTACGAGGAAATGGAGCGGTCATATTTTGTATGGAAACGTAGTCCCCTGTTTCCTCGCTGGATATTACCCGAAGAACAATGATTTTTTACATCAACAATCTAATGATATATTAGCATGTTCCCATGTTTTCCTTTTTTTCTTTATTGAATTATTAAAAGAGATATTAACCTTCAAAAACATGAAAAATTGGTAAGTTTTTTCCGTTGTGCTCAAACCTCTAGAAACCAATTTTAACACAATTATATCAAAATGTAAGAACATAGAAACACAGTTATGACTTTTTTTAAACATTTAATGAAAAAACATATTTAATCGGTTAAGTTTTGGAGAAGAAATCAGGGGACTAAGATAGGATAATTTTCATAGGTATTTTCGGTCCGAGCTGTAGTTGTTCTTATCGCACTCGACGTCGTCTGGGCAGGTCACGACGCGACAGCAATAGATTTAGCAAATACCTATTTTTCAATTCCTTTGCCCGGCATATTTCCTCTTAAGTCACCGATATAGCCCACCGGATTAGTAAGTTGAAGTGGCAAGTAGGCCACGCTGAACAGATTGTGGCTGCGATGACGATGATTATGACATTATGATACAGGTTTCTTTATGTAGGTCACTTGCTTATTTATAGTTGGCACATTATGGTTTAAATGTAGATAAAATGTATTAAAAGTTTACACTACTTAACGGTTATAGTCTTTGTCACGACGAATATAAAAATCTTGAGTAATTATTGCTCTATCAGTCATGATTTCGTCTCTAAACAAAAAAAAGTGTAACGTATTGAAAATTTACTATGAAGAAAAGTTTAATAATTTTTTTATGTTTATTAGATAGACAAGCACATAAAAGTGAGCACGTAGAAGTAGTTATTCTAGTTCATGCTGACTTATTCACTGTAACAGTTGAGTCAAAAGTTATGTGGAAATACACGTATTTACTACTTTCGTTAATATCATTCGTCGTAGCGGAAAAATGTAAGATTCATTTTATAATTTCATACATATAATTATAACATAACATTATTTCCCCCGTGTGGTGGCGGGTTAAGAATAGTACTTCCCCCTTTCTTCCCGTGGGTGTCGTAAGAGTCGACTCTGTGAAAGGGTTAGTGTATTGTGGGCGATGGGCTAGCAACCTGTCACTGCAATACCACGTTTAACCATTACCCTGAAATTTTATTCTTTTGTACAAGGCATAATACTGAAGTCAATCAAAACGTATGTATCTACTTCTTTCGCAGTAATCTAGTGAAAAACACTTTCAAGGCATTTTGTTTAAGATACTTGTTACAATTTCACAGTTTCTTCCGAAGAGGTTGTGCAAAAGTGCCGCTTGGAGGCGCTGTAAGCACTTTGTTTTGTGGTACTGGTTATTATTGGATGATTTCAGGCACCATAGGTCCATGTCCTACGAGAAGACCGTACTTTCGCCAGTGTAAAGGACCCAACGAAGTGCCGGGATGTTCTTTGAACTGCAACCGCCATTGCTCCAACCTCATCAAGAATGTGACAGGTTCTTGCCCCGCCTTGCAGTGCCCGCCCGGCTGCGCTTGCAATTCTCGAACGTTCTTCGACGACAACAAGAAGAGATGCGTCTTTCCTAAATATTGCACGTTGTAAGGAGATTTTGCAAAGGGTTGTAAGAGATGCTAAGCAACAAAAGATTTGGGAATAAAATATTTTTTTACAGTTTTTAATCTTATTAGATACTTGAGTCCTGTGTGGTGTCGGGTCTAGAATAGAACCTCTCCATCTCTTCCGTGGATGTCTTAAGAGGCGACTAAGGATGGGTTTAGGTATTCTATAGGCAACAGGCTAGCAACCTGTCACTATTATACTACCTCTTACATCTGTTTTCAAACCCAAAATGATGCTGAAAGTGGCAGCGAAGCGTGAAATAGTCATAATCATGGTTTTGTCTATTTCACGTTTCGTGTGCTCTGCCTACCCCATTTGGGAACATAGGCGTGAATGTATGTATGTATGTAGATGTAGATACTTGAGTTAGATCATGGCAAGGATCTTCTCCATAAGAAGGAACTCTTTCAACCGTTGGTGTACGATCGATTTTAAATTTGGTGTTGTCCCTGTTCGAGCAAAAGGCGACTCAGAGAAAGGGTTAGTGTATTGTGGGCGATGGGCTAGCAACCTGTCACTACTATCTCACGTTTAACTATCTGGTTACCCTGTAATTGCTAACGTGGCACTGGATTTTTGAATTCATGTGCTCTGCCTACCCCTTTTGGGAAAACCGGCGTGCGAATACGTATGTATGTGTATGTATTTTGTCAAGCTCGCAGGAATGTTCCTCGGTACAGTCCCCGGCATCAAAGTTGGCAACATTTTGTAGTGGAGATAAGTTTGCGCACCGCTTTTTCAGTGGTATAGCGATGCTCGAAATTAGGTATTGAAAAAATTGCCGAGTTAGATGCCGGGGAACAGCGTGCTGTTTGCTTTCTTTTCGCCTACCCTTCCTACATTGTCAGAGGTAAAATTATCAAAGGACGTCCACAAAAGTTGAACGAGAACTTTTTTCAATTTATCAGCGAAGCTTTCACACACAGCGTCGGAGCAATTAAAACTTTCCTTCGCCACTGAGGAGACTTGCGCCTGATTCATTCAGCTCTATAAACTGGAGCACCTTTTTGTCTGGTTCTCTATTGGAACGCATAAAGTTATTTAGACTAATATTGTTTAGCATAATACCTTTCGCTGAAATTGTTTTTTGCATAATCATCATTACGCATATTTTTTACGCGTAACATTTAAAAGCATTAAATTTGTATTAAATGTACATATTTAATAAAAAAAATATTTTTTTCTCTACGTGTAATGTTCAGGGAGAAAGCAGGGAACTACGTATTGTATGGAGAAGTGGTGCGACTCCTACCTATCCTCTTAAGCAAAAACTCCAAAAACACCATACTTTTTAGAAAATAATATTCCGATGGTCACTGACTTAAACCGAAGGACCAAATTCTATGTAAGGAATTACAAGAAAACTTCTTTAATAGGTAAATACATAGAAGAAATACCTCTTAACATAAACCTAAAATTATGATAGAAGTGGCTGTAAAAATTGTAAGCCATGGTTTTGTCCATGTCATTACGTACATTTAGCAATACAGGCCCAATGTATACGTAAGTAGACTCTTATAGTTTATTACAACCGTGTGACTAAGGCACTTGTACTGGATTAAAAATATAATCATTCTAAGTAGTCCGTTAATTAGACTATGGAAAAATGTGAAACGCGTGTTTTTTGTTCATTAATAGTAAAATATCGATACATTACTACATATAGTTTACATTTCCGGAATGGTTTATGTTAAAATTGGGTCGTGGTAAAAATTGTACGACGTAGTGACGTTATCGTCACTCCAAACTTCACAGCACTGTATCCTCGTCATTTCTTTTTAGTCAAAATTAAATAAGAGAAAGTTCGTGTACAATATTTTTAACCGACTTCAAAAAAGGAGGTATTCAATTCGGCTGTATTTTTTTTTTTTTTTTTTTTTTTTTTATGTATGTTACCTCAGAACTTCTAAACGGGTGGACCGATTTCGATGGTTCTTTTTGTGTTCGATAGCAAATGGCTTCCCATTGGTCCCATTTTAATTTCATCAAGATCTAACGAGTAGTTTTTGAATTATCCTTAAAATAAAAAAATAAATCAACGGGCATCGGGAATCTTAATCCGAACTTACAATTGTACATACTTACATACCTACATACAATCACACCTGTATTCTTAAATGGGGTAGGCAGAGCACACAAAACGCTACATAGACAAAACCATGTCTATGTCACGCTTCGTGGCCACTTCTAGCACATTTTTTGTAGGTTTTGAGTTAGCAGGTATAATAGTGACGGGTTGCTAGCCTCATAGCCTGTCGCCTAAAATTTACTTTAACCTATGTCCTTAGTCGCCTTTTGCGACATCCACGGAAGAAATGGAGAGTATTTTTATGTGTATTCGCTGATTACTCGAAGACGCCTGGACCGATTTGGAAAATTCTTTTTTTGTCTGAAAGGGTATAGTTTCCAGGTAGTCAGATTGTCAGCATATCTTGACCTGATGATGGAATATGAGGGAAATCGAGGGCAACCCTCAAATTTTATAGGCACAGGTAGTGTTTTTAGTACATTTTTCAAAGCTACACCAGTATTTACGTTTGGCAGTAAAAAAAAGGATTGAGCTGATGATGAAAGGTCAACTCCTTAATTTTTAGGAGTTAAAGGATATTTTTTTCAATACTGAATGCACCTATTGCACCTCCAGACTGGAAATTATAGTTTCAGTAATTAGCCAAGCCTGCTGCTTCTCAAGTGTTGCATTTCTGCTAATGCTCGTTCATCGTGGGGTTTACTTAACAGTTTAGAGGGTTCTAAATCAGACAGAGCTATTCCTTCTAAAGCCTTGAATCTGCTGAGAGCTACGTATACCTACTTGATCTTTAGTAAATATGTACATAAACAGAAGTTTCCTTTAAGGATATAGCTAACTTGAAGTCGGTTTTTTTTTGTTTAAAATTATTTGGTAATCTTTCTGACGGACTAAATAGTTTTTTTTTAGCCAACCAACCTTTGGGCCTTTGTAATGCACTCTTGGTTTAAATAAAAATGCCCATGATTAATATAGTTTACGTAGGTACTCGGTTTAATTATGAGTCTATATCAATTCTATAATTAGCAGCATTATACTACCTTATATGGATATTAAACGTAAAACGACTATACAAGCTTTGTCCAGCGACTTCGTTTTCAGAGAATTTTAGATTTAAAACATAGTGTGCTTTATCAAACTTTCACTTTTGTGTTTATATTGTTTATACCTACGTACGGGCACAAAATTGAGTAAGAGGCATAAGACCTTTTGCGTAATTACTAGAATAAAGATAGTGATGAGTAGCATATTGGTATGCATTTTTCACATTAATCCCGTTTTGAGCATTATTGCATATTTATCTAGAAGCACAACAAACAAAGGTTGACGCACATTTTCACTATTATGCATTATTATTGGAAGGGGACTTATGTCAATACTGCCGAGTTAAATCAGTAAATGTGATATTAATCTGATTAGGAAAAGGGATAAGGGAGTTCGGTCGTCGACTACGAGATCGAGGCTGTGATCCTCGCTCAGGCTCGTGGCTGGTCCAGCAGGTTTCTATTGCAGTCCAGCCCGGCAATACAGCCAGCGTATTGGGCACCTTGGGCCGGGTACGGATCAGGGCAGAGATATTTAGTTTTAAGATTTTGAAGAAATAAGTGTGTAGGATTATATAACATAGAAATAAGTGACATTATGTAACCTACAAAGATTACTATATTAATTATACATTTGTGTTGCAAAAAAAAAGCATTAGGAAAATATTTTTTAATTATTGATCCATATACATTTTTCTCCAAACATTAGGACCAATGCCAGATTATCAAGAAAAGAAGGAGATATCAAATAAAAAGTGTTACAGTTAATTATTAAAATTGATTAAAAAAAAGAATATCTCATTTTTAGAGTTTAAAATTCCGCATATTTTCAAATTAAAAAAAATCTCAAAATAATGCTAGAAGTGCCTTAAAAATTACTTTGTTTATGTTGTAACACTATGTATTATGTTCTGAGAAATTACTATCAGTACGTACTTCAGTAAATTCAACACAAGACAACTATACCAAGTATCCTCATTTACAATCGTTAATTTGGTTAGGGAAAACCACATTAAAACAATTTTGGTAGTTTTGACTTTATATTCAGAATGACAGACAAACATACGTGATAGGAGGGCTTTGGTATAATAATAGCAATAAATGCTTACAATATTATGAGTAATGATTGTCGAAAATGTTTTCCTGTCTGCTGAAGCCGATTTTATGCCATTTTTATAATTGCATTGTGCGAAGAAGGTTATGCACTGGAATTATCTTTTTCAATGTATTTAATGTGATTTTTGAAGCAGCACTTAGTTTTTAGTTTTTTCTGCTATATTGAGTAAAAAAAACTCAAAATTTGATCGGTGACTTAAACGTGAGTCTTTGAACTTTAAACTGTGAATTGAAATGTGGAACAAACGAAATTCTCGATGAAACCAAATCTGTGTCAAGCAATCAGTGTAAACATCTGAAGATATAATTTGAACGAGACAAAATACAACTAAAAGACAAGCTAAGAGCTTAGAAATTAAAGAGAGGTGAAGGTCGAAGAAATTAAAATCTGAAAAAGGTGTTATTCATAAACTTTGCCGTGTAAACTCAGCTTCTAAAATCGTGTGTACGGAGTTCCGATATAACAGGAGTTCTCAGTGATCTTCTTTTTTTAATAAAATTGATAGAAAGTGAAGTAAGAACCATGTCTGCGTGTCCCACCATAAGCATCCTTGCACCAAATTGGACAACACCAACAGTAAGATCGCCAGGGCACCAAGCAGCATACATCTGCGCTATTGTCTTATACAGCTTCAATTTGATTCTATCTGCCGTCAATTTTACTTTCGGCATTGTATCTTGGACTAAGTTTCCCAAATGGAGGATATTCAGACACTACGTTTGCATGAATCTTATTCTCGCCAGCACCATCAATATGATCGGCTTCAACATTCATGCTCACCTTAAAATTGAGGACATGGAGATTGCTGATATCGTTTTTGTGTTCATAGTCTTGATTCCTAGAGTCATAATGAGCCATTGGCTTCTGATTACAACAGTCATGCTTTACAGAGAACTAGTCAAAGGTTTCAATAGCCAGCCGGCACGACCGTACTTGATAGCTAACGTCTTTTCTTGGGTCGTGCCTTTTGTGGAAGTGCTCTTTGTGTACGCGATCGACCATTTTCTTCAGCTTAGAATAAAAGTGATTTTAAACTACGTTATGAACATTTCGTTATTGGTGGTTAATATAGTTATTTACTTCATTGTTGTGTACAATATTGTTAAATTAACGTTGGATAGAAAGGGTTCTGGGAAAGAGATACTGTCTAAGGTGATTGTTGCAACTCTGTGCAGTATACCATCTGGTCTGTCAACTTTGATGCCTATTCTGGTCATGGAGTTGATGGGCTCTGGTATGGTGTTGTACAATCTCATGTTGATACTGTGTTTGGTCAGCATCACAGCGGGTCATGTTGTATTCATGGCTTTGAAATCCAACCGAGAACTCTGGGCTAAATATAGACACAGACGTGATGTAGTAAATAATTTGTGATAAAGTGCAGTTTAAAGATCGATTAATGCTTCGAAAAGCATTCGATCGTTTCCCGGTAAGCCCGTAATTGGCAGCCCGCCGGCTCCTGGCACTTAAATTTTAAGTAGTCATATAACATTTAGCATATTGTTAGGTATAAACAATATTGACTGGTTGCTAGCTTGTCGCCTAAAACATACCCCAACCTATTTCCTTAGTCGTTTCTAACGACATCTACGGAATAAATAACGGTAACTCAGGTCGGGAAGAATTGTTCGAAGGGTTTTACTTCCACAAATGACCGCTAGAGGCGCTGTGAAATTTAAGGCACAGTATAATTACGTAGCCTTTATTGATAAAACTTTAGTATCATAAAGCCTGCTGTGTATAAATAAATATCACTGGACAATATTTACACCAATCACCTAGTCCCAAACTAGGCAACCCTGTGTTATGGGTACTAGACAACGGATAAATTTACTTATCATAACATCCAAGACTCGAAAGCAAACATTCGTATTCATCATACAAACATCTGCCCCGACCGGGGATCGAACCCGGGACCTCAAGCTTCACAGTCAGGTTCTCTAACCGCTGGGCTATTCGGCCGTATGTTTCCTATGTGGCGTCGAGATGGCACAACAATTCTCCATTTCTTCCGTGGATGTCGTAAGAGGCGACTAAGGAAATAGGTTAAGGTATGCTTCAAAGGGTAGGCTAGCAGCCTGTCACTATTATACTTCCTGTTCCACCTGTTTTCAAATATAAAATTGTGATGGTGAGTTTCACAGTAATTTCATGTTTAATGTTTTTTATAAAATTGTGCTAGAAATGGCGGCGAAGCGAGAAATAATCATAATAATAGTTTTGTCTATGTCACGTTTCTCGTGCTCTGCTGACACTATTTGGGAACATAGGCGTGATTGTATAATACCTTTGTACTTACTTTATGGATGGTCCCTATTAATCTTCGTACGTCAGAGCATTTCTATTCTTGTATTGCGAATGTAAAGCAAATTGTTCATGTGTAAAATAGTATCAATTTAATATTGTCGTCATTTTACCTATCATGTTATAAAGTAAAGGTATCTATTCTATTATAAGAAAGTGATATATTTTTTAAATTGTGGTGACTGTGGATATTGTAAATTGTTTTACTGTTTTGTATTGTAGTAGATAAATGTGTAAATGCTCTTATGTCAATATCTCATATTTAACATTGTTAGTATAAGTATTATTTATTTCAAATACCTACCTACTTATAAGCTATTTTACTTGCAAGCCATCCTCCATGTTAATATGCAAGTGGTTTAATTATTAAAAATGGGTCATTGTCAAGCCTTGCAATTTTTTTCGCCAAAAAATGAAATACGTGATTTATAAAAATCAAAGGTATATTACGTCTC
>BHDV01063476.1:66206-82686 GCA_005406045.1 Adoxophyes honmai
CATGTACTTTATAGTTATGATGTAAATTGAATGCAATTATTAAAAATGTCTTATATATTACAAATGGACATGTTTTTTTAGGGTTTTGACAATGACCCAAATAGTGTTTTATCGTTTGAATGTCAGTACTTACCTTAACGTTTTGTGTTATTAAAATAATAAAAATATTGCGAAGAAATAAACATTTTAAATTATTTTGGACTGTGTAAAATGAATCATAAATATTTTACTCAGTGGTCCGATAAACGCGTCTCAGTCAACCGCGTATAATCGCAAACGATTGTACGTGCGTACGCGCCGGCTAGTGGGACTTGCGTACGGGACGTAAAGTAAGTAAAACGAAGAGCGCAATGACCTGAAAAGCGATGAAACATTTATGTCACACGAGGTTACAATATTCCCAAGAAAATAAGTCGTATCAGCTGTTACTATTGCGCCGAGAGTAGCCGAACGAGTAATTTATCTATATTGAACTTTATTCACAAACGCTCTGGGCACAATTTTGCTTGCTATGCACACAAACTTTGTCGGCTACTCGCCGCATTTGGCGCTGGGGTGCTAGACATCTGTCATGAGTCATCTGTCTGAGACTTCAATTAATAACCAATCACAACGCGAGTGTTCAGCGCGCGAAATATTCTCTTTTAGCATTGGTAGATCGAAGTTTCCCGCTCCACAATACTGATTTATTACCCAGGTATATCGTGGAGCATTCTTTGTTTGGTAATACTGTAATAATAAAAAAATACAGGGGTTTTTCAGGCGCGTATACCCGACCACTGGTTAAAATATGTCCTGTATGTCTGTGTGAACACGAAAACAGACTTTAACATTCCGCATGGAGTTTCATAATCTACGTTCCTGCACTGAATTTTGATGAACTCCACGTGCCTCGAGACGTTGGCAATAAAAAATAGTGCTGAAGTCATTAATTCAACACATATGTCACGTTCCTGAAGGTGCAGCGCAGACGACAGACTTTCTGCGCCGGACTTTTTGCGCGTCGTGTGCGTTACTGCCTATAAATCCATAGGTTCTATTTTCGCAGAGTAAAAAGTCCGTCGCGGATAGTCTGTCGTCTGTGCAGGGCCTTAGGTTTTTGTCACAAGGAGCCGCTCAAAAGTGACGGATCTGTTGGTAAATGGTAAATACTAAATTTACAATTAAAACCTATTATCTAGTAACTTAAAAAGCCGTGGTAGCCCAGCGGTTCGACCTGTGGTCTCTCAAGCAGAGGGTCGTGGGTTCAAACCCCAGGCTCGCACCTCTGAATTTTTCGGAATTTATGTGCGATATCGAATTTGATATTTACCACGAGCTACGGTGAAGGAAAACATCGTGAGGAAACCTGCACACAGCAACGAAGCAATTCAATGTTGTGTGTGAAGTTCCCAATCCGCACAGGGCCCGCGTGGGAACTATAGCCCAAGCCCTCTCATACTGAGAGGAGGCCTGTGCCCTGCAGTGGGACGTATATAGGCTGGATGATGATAATGGTGATGATCTAGTAACTGTACCTACCAATATCACGTTTTACCTTATATCTGATTACCCTGAAATTGCTAAACGTGGCACTGGATTTTTGAATTCATGTGCTCTGCCTACCCCTCTTGGGAATACAGGCGTAAAAATATGATTGTATGTATGTATGTACCTCGCACACGACGCTATTCAAACGCGATGAAACAAAACTCAATTTTACAGTGTTGCCAATTTAGCATTTTTGTCGCTAGAAGTCTTCTGTACATAAAATATACTTAAAATTACTAAAAAAAACCTGAAATTATTTGATCTAAAGTTAGTTATTGAAAGTTTTTACGCCGAAACGTCTTTTAATTATAATCTAACTAATCACTTATCAATACTTCCGTAGTCGCTAAGTCAAGAGAAAAAGTCGTCACTTCCAGCGAGAAAGTCGCTTAATTGCTAACATAACGCAGAAATTTGGGCTACGTTAGCAACTAGTTGCTGACTAGTCTTTGTGAGCGAATTTCAATGTAAATGGGCGGTGACGGTCAAGTATCTCTTTAAGGCCGTGGTCGCCTTCACCGGCCGCCCGCGGCCGACAACGGCCCGCCGCCCGCGGCGTCTGAATGGTATGTTCGGGAATGCTCGGGAGTGGTCGTTTTCGCCCGCTGCGTGCGGCGTTCCGTTTACTACTACATAATAATACTATTAATATTATTCAGACGCCGCGGGCGGCGGGCCGTTGTCGGCCGCGGGCGGCGGGTGAAGGCGACCACGGCCTTAGAGTTTCAGTTTCTAACTAGTCCTTTTTTAATAGCTGCACGGGCGGAAAGCCTTATAATATTATGTTTGGGCAACACCGACAATATCGACGGTAAAGTTTCATCTTAAAGAAAACGTTGACGAACAGTTAGTAGCTGGTATTAGTAACTAACGATTTAGCCGATATAATATTAATATACAACTGTTATGATTAAAACGTTTTCCGTAAAATTTGCGTTTTCCATACCAATATTTCATAATTTTTCGCATTTCACACTAACATCACGCCAGTATTCCTAAATGACGTAGGCAGAGCACACGAAACGCTACATAGACAAAAATAATTACCATTTCAAGTTTCGCGGCCACTTTTACTATATTTCTTGGGTTTCGCGCTTGCAGGTATAATTATGACAGGCTGCTAGCCTGTCGCCTAAAGCTTACCTAAACCTATAATTAGTTGCCTCTTACGATTCACTGAAGAAATGACGTGGTGTTATTCAAAACCCGACCCCACACGGTCTAAATAATAAACCCTGTCCCTTAACTGATTTTAAAGACATAGATACATTAGGGGATAAATGTGCCGCGATATATGTCGCGCGACACGTCGAGCGATGTAGCGCGACGTCGCCAGACTTCGCTCGACATGTCGCGGCACATTAAATTTGTCCCCTGATGTATCTTTGGCTTAAAGTAACAACAATACTTTGAAACCTTTTTAAATAGTTGATACGTGCAGGTTTAAAAGCGTTACCTTAACGAAGTGGAGTGGTTCAAGCAATTTAAATGGAGCTTTGGCCGGCAATACAGATCGCGGGGCGGATGTCACGAAAGCTTACACGACAGAGCTTTAACCGGGTAAAAGCTTATCTCTCGATGCCTGAGGCAAAAGAAACTAGCGATCATTGTATCGGCTTGTTGTATACAGGCTGAGTATACCGGATTAGCGAGTTGAAGTGCCAATGGGCAGGCCACATTGTACGCAGAGAAGATGGCCGATGGGGCCGAAACACAGACTTATATCGAAATAGATACCGCGAGTTCCTGGATTTGTATGAAAACCAAGCGTGCCACTTTACTTTACCTACTGTAACGTCACAAGAGCGCTTTAGTGATGGGAATTGACAGTCCGAGTGAAACCGATTCAAAGGTCGTCTTATGCAAGTTGTTCAGTTTCTAGGCAGTTAAACCTAATCTAAGTGATACAAAATTACCAAAATTATTCGGGGTCGAGACTTTAGGCCCGTAGGGTCCCAGCGCCACCAATCTTTTAAAAGAGCTCTCCAAGCGCCTGGCTGATACAACTGGAGACCGAAGAGCTGGCAGTTTCCTCGCTCAACGCATCAGCATTGCGATACAGCGAGGAAACGCTGCCAGCGTCTTTGGGACCATGCCTCGGGGGTGCCCTTTTTTAAATTTAGTTTAGTTTTTAAGTTAGTTATATTTATTATTATTATTTCTTCTTTATTGTTTTGTTTTTGTGGAATAAAAAAAAGCTAGACTTAAATTAGAGGACATACCTAATAGCGAAGTATCAGACAGATTTAAGCGAGATTTTTAAATATTTACTTACTTTAACCATTTAATGATAAGTACTTCTTTTATTAGTAACTAATTAACACGTCATGTCCATCCAGTACCAACACGCATAATCACTGTTATTAAAAAAACCGGAACAAAAGTGATACAAAATTAAATGAAATCGCGCCAAAGGAAGAGCATTGCTCTCCCTTTTGGCTTCTTTTTGGCACGCGAAGTACATACACTTGAGTCATCTATTGAGCGCAGTGTAGGACGTAAAAACCATCTTACAAAGGTCGCCGAAAGACGCTAGATGCAGGTCGCTTCCAACCGGTGTACTTATTGGATGTCCAAAGGGAAGGCCTATGTTCAGAAGTGGACGTCTTATGGCTAAGACGCTCATAATGATACTCAGTCAAAATGTGCAACTATTTAGAAATGACAAAACTGCTCGTATGAAGATTGTATTAAATTATAATACTAGTATTTTCAGTGGTGATAATTTATTTGTTTATTGAAAATTCATCTTTTTATATACTTACAAAATAATGTATGCTACAAGTGGCAGCAAAGCGTGAAATAGTCATGGTCAGCAGCGTTGTAGTGATTTAAAAAATTATAGGCTTCGTATTTGTATGTTAGGTTGGCTGCGTTTATGTGTCACCGCCAATCGCTTCCGCTTATCACTTGAAGGGTATCGCTCGCAAAAAGTTACGACTATTTTATGCAACATAATAAAAAAACCACATCAGCACTCTCTTCGAATGAAACAACCGGCCATTACCATGGAGTTCTGTTGCAAACCGAACGAGCAGTTACATTTGTATGGAGAATTAATTACCTTCGCTTCATACATACATACACACATACGTCACCTGCTAGCAACCTGACACTATTCTACACGTACCTCTTCCATCTTTGCAAACCTAAAACTATGTTAGAAGTGGCTGCGAAGCGTGACATAGTCATAATAATAGTTTTGTCTATGTCACGTTTCGTGTGCTCTGCCTACCTCTTTTGGGAACATTATCATAGGTGTGATTGCATGTAAGTATGTATGTACATTAATAATAAGTGAATAAAACGCGGAAGTAGGCGATAATGATAACTATTTTATACATCTACTAGTTTCGCAACACATAACTGTCGGCCTGCGATAAAACCCTTTGATTTGCACAAGTTTACCGACAGTGGAGCGAAGTGTCTCCGGGTTCGCTCGAAGTGCCTGTGTTCGCGAATATTTGGCTATACACGTCTCGACAAAGCGAATGTTCGCGGGTGTGGCCGAAGCATAAAAAGAGCTCACGTCTTTGTTTGAAAACATGGGACAATTTGTTCAAGTGTTCCAAAAATGCCTATTAATTTAAGCTGTTTAGGACGTGACGTAGCGGAACCAATTTATTGTAAAGAATCGATCAAGGCTACGATTCGTTTCGGTTAAAATTTGTTTCTGTTTATTCTAAAGGTTTGTATCGACCCTCAGAGTAAAAAAATATCCTTGGTAGTGTGGTGCTTACTGCTCAGCAGGTATGATAGTGTCAGTGACTTCCGAAGACACGCCCACGATCTACAAGAACGAAAGAGCAGTGCTGTTGGCGGCCTCTAGCGTTCGCCAACGTTGAAAGTTTAAATTATATGTCACTTCATAACAGTAAAGTTGCCTGTCAGTTTTAAGTAATCCATAGACTCCTAAAGCTAAGCGTCCACAGGTCCGCATCGCACGCATCGGGCGCATCGGATTCAATCAGACGTATGGCGAAATGCGATGCGTACGATGCGGACAGGTGGACGCACTTGTATGAGTTTCTATACAAAGAATACTACAATCCGATACCGACAAGTGGACGCTTAGCTTAATACGCATGCATTCGTGGCAGATATTCTAAATCAGACATTATGTGTCGCCGCACACGGGCCACCGGCCACAGCCACAAACGCCGTCACGAGAAGCTAGTCGCAGCTACAAAAGTAGTTGAAGCGCGCGACAGCCACTTTTTTAGTTCAGACAGCCGATTTAGTGGCCAGTGCGCGATCTGCGACGATTGTACTCGTAGCTTATAGTAGCCTCCGGCGACAACCACATGCGGCGAGTCCTTGTGGACTTCCTTCCTTCCTTGTGGAAATGTATGAAAACTACAGGAAACATGCCGGTGGCGTTGTTTTGTGGTTCTGGCCAGGTGGCCCGTTGTACCCTAAATAAGTAAAACGGTTTAAAATAAAAAATTGTAAGTTAAAACGTATTTATTGTTTGTTCAGTTTGGTAAACAGTCTTCAGGTAGTACGCACTGTCCGGTTTTCTCTTCGTAGTAGTAATTGTCGAGGCACCCGCAGCCAGGCGGGCACTGTATACGTGGGCAATACGGTTTCGTGATACCTTGCCGCACGTTGTTGCAATTTCTCGTGCAGTTCAACGAGCACGTTCCCGTTCGGGACGCATTAGGTCTACAGTCATCTGCAAAAGTGATTTATTAATACGGTTTCTCAAAAACTGATATGTTTTGTGGGAATTTTTTTTGTCATTAATGCTTTTATTTGTCTCTTTTTATGTATTGTTGCTCTAAGTCTTAGACATGGGAGTAAAAAGATTGTATACCTTCATTAACTTAATTTTTTTTTTAATTGTGGTCTTGGTAAATTGAGTAAATAATAACAAAAAAACTACTAATCATGAGCTATGTCCACACCAGTGCGCTTTCACGTTCACCTTGCGTCTTCCTCTGACGCATGCCCGTTCAACCGCAGCGCATGCGCTGAAACTAGTCCGGCCACAGCGCATGCCGCCGGTCCGTCCTCGATGGGTTGGTGTGCAACATTTTGTGCATTTTAGATAAAGTAAAATCTTTGGAATTTTTCTAAGATTATCAAAAATATGATTACAAGCACAAAGGCTGATAATCCCACACCAAATGGGAATAAAATTTAGTTTTCACTTCTCATTCAAGTCTCTCCTTACTGGCGAATAAATCTAATTTGCAAGTGAAAAAAACTGACTTATTTTAATACTGATTTATGTAACAAATAAAGTAACTTTGTTTTACTGTACAAAAAAACACGAAATTTAAATAAAAAATTACGAACAAGATGGCGAGGAACAAACTCTTAACTTAATCCAACCTTTGAGACATAGAAAGGAAACTTAATTATTAAGACTGACAAAAAGAGGTAATTCAATTCATAAACAGGGTAAAAATAGTAGTAAAAAAAGTGATACTGAACGAAAAGAAGAAAGATAAAAAATATTATGATAAAAAAACAAATTACACTGTCCCTTAGTTGAATGGGCACTTAGTAATATAAGAGCTAATAAAATCATAGTAATTACCATCACACGCCACAACAGCGATGACCAAAGCCAGAACGAACAGTTTTTTCCACATGGCGAATTTTTATCGACTGTGGAAAACAACATGTTTTCTGCTTTTATATCTTTTCAAAACAATCAAGCTAGCTTACGGTACACCTGTGTCCATAATAAACTCAGTGTTTTTGACGTCAAACAAAAATACCTGTTAATCATTCGCGAATATTCAATTGGTAGTTTTGAAATTTAAATTTAGTTCCGCTAAATGTATCCTTCTTCTAAATCAACAATTTACAAAATGGCTTAAAATTGAGCGTAAATAACTTAACCAGTGCCGCATACGTGCGATTAGTTTTTACAAAGTACTGTGGGAGTGATGGATCTACCTTTGCATTGCACGTCTTTTATTTCTATTTCTGTATATAAGTGGTTAGCCTCAAGCTGCCGATGGCGAAATAAGCACCAAAAATTGGTGTCTTACCGGCCGCTAATAGGTATGATCTTGTCACGGTCGCCATGTAGGGAAGGTAATGGAAGAACTAGTGAAACATCTGAGCTGCGAGTAAATACTGATGTATTGGGACAGTAACCTATCGATTATACATTAAGTATACTATGTACAGTCAGCTGCAGAGAAAGGTAACCCCCTAGTAATGAAACATTGTATGGGCAGGGGGTTACTTTTATCTGCAGCTGTCTATCCAAGCATACTTCACCATTACTAACACTACAAAATAACACAATAAATATAAACTGTTTAATTTATTATATTTTCACGACATCAATTCTATAAGTAATGACAACTCACCATTGCAGAATTTAAAAAAAAACCGTTACAGATTTAGCTTGAAGAAAAGTAACTTCGTAAAAAACCGAAACCGAATAACAATTATGTACGAGGAAAAAAGGTTTCATAACTCATAACCAAGTTAACTAGAAATAATATTTTTTCCAAGTAAAATATACCAGTTACCAAACTTGGTTATCCATGAGAAACAAAGGATTCGGTTTAGGAACAAAGAAAACCGTTGATATTATTAAATTATAGTCACAGATTGGTTTGATTGATTTTTAGTATTAGTTTGTAGAGCCAACCTTAACGTTTCTATTGAATTTTCACCACTTATTAATTATATTTAAATGACAATTGCTCCAATGTAAAAGGTTGCTTGTGAATTTTCAATTTGGTTTAAGAGTAGATACATGAAGCTCTTATTCACAAAGCTGCAATGGCAATCTCGTTAGGTATGCAGGTGAAAACCGATAAAGCGACATCTATCGACAAATAATAAAAGTTATAACAGAACTAAAAATCAAAATGAGAGTGTTAAGAAGTATGGAAGGTGTATCACTGAAAGATAGAATTAGAAATAGTGTGAAAAGGGAAGAACCTGGTGTAAAAGTAGATAATATTGTGACTAGGATCGAAAAAGTATGATTAGCTGGTTTGGTCATATAGAGAGGATAGATGTAAGAAGATTTACTAAACAGATTTATGCGGGAAGTGGGAGTGAATGTGTTGAGAGTGAAATACTTGGAAGGACGTCCCGTGACCAAATTGCGGATGTTTTAGAAACCGCTCAGGTCAAAAGTAACCGAAATCGACGAGCATAATATATAATGACTCTTCTCTTCTTCTTCTTCTTCTTCTTCTCTAATTAATGTGGATAAAGCAAAAGAGGTATGTCAGGATCGTAGCAAGTGGAATAAAGTGTTCTCTGCATACCCCTGTGGGAAAGAGACGTGACTGTATGTATGTATGTAAAACAGAACGTTATTGAAGTCAAGTGTTAACGCCACCCAGGTTACATCCATCTCCTACCACCGAAAGATTATTTCCACTTATGCCTGTTTCCCTGTCCCTTACCCGCACAGTACCATCGCCCGTGGAAGAAAGAGACAGGAGACGAGGACATATGGCCGGCGACGTTTGCATCCGCGCACTCTCGAAAAAACTATCGCCCTCGCGGCATCAAAACCAGTGTCGCTAATTGCACTGAATGTAATTTAATTAATTAAGACTAAAGACTAGTGTACTGTGACTATTTTGATAGACCAGGAAGCTCCCAAGTGTTTAAGGTGTAGTGCAACAGGATAGAAGACCAGAACCGGGCCTCTGGATTCGCGCCGCCTCGCGTCTAGCGTCACAGGAGCCAGGAGTGCTAAGGTATTGTGCATCCTTCATCCCCTTAGTCTTTCAGTCTCACCCCGCTACCCCTAAACCTAAAGAATACAGTCCACCCCGCACCCTCAAATCCGCATAGCAACAAATTCGGCAAAACCACTCTCTCAATCTCTGCTCTCGTCGGCCAAAAGCGCTGATGTGTTTATAGCTCGTTAAGAATTATATTTTGCTTTAAATGCAACGTCTGCCGCGGTCTGCTCTATAAAGGCCGGTAATACTGTTTTATTACTCGGTGAAGTATTAAACTTTATTCTAATTGGGTTTTCTGAGCAATTTCTTCACTAAACTTGAGAAGAGACACCTTGAAAATGTTGTACATATTTAATTATGCTTCTATCTCAGTTACCCTACAAAATAGTCTAGTAAAAGTTGTGGTTGATTACGAGTATCACTTTTTCCTATAACACGGGAAAACCACTCGTATCCAGGGTGCAATGATATGGTAACATTATTTATTGGTAAATTTGACATTTACACTTGTCAATTTATTGTAGTGGTCGGGAATAAACTTGGCTAGATTAAGTGATTTGATCCATTCCATTCGAAGAGAGTTCGATCCGTTTACAACCTGAGCTCACGTGAACGATTGCGAGAACGCTGTAAATAAATAGAAATTGTCACAATAGCTACTCAGTATTAATAATATTTTACACTTGATGTGATAATATACACTTGTACACACATAGGAATTTCAATTTTATTTTTTCAAGAATATGCGTGATGTTAATATTTTTAACATGCAAAACAAACAAAGGCTCTTCTTGTTCCTAAGTTTCAACTGCGAAAAGTGAGCAATTTGGTTTTGGGGAATTGTGCCGGGTTAGAATAGCACTTCCCCCCTTTCTTCCCGTGGGTGTCGTAAGAGTCGACTCTGGGAAAGGGTTGGTGTATAATATTGTGGGCGATGGGCTAGCAACCTGTCACCACAATATCACGTTTGACCGTCTGGTCACCCTTAGGGTGACGGCACCAGTAATGGACATAGAACCAGTAATGGACAATGACTCTTATTTACTACCCACTTAGGAAAAGTCATTTGTTTTACAACAATCAATTCACAACTCTATGGTCTTTAAATTATGAATGAAGTGTCCATCACTGGTGCTTGTCAGCTTAAACCGTCCATAACTGGTGGCGTCACCCTAATTTGCTAAACGTGGCACTGGATTTTTGAATTCATGTGCTCTGCCTACCCCTCCTGGGAATACAGGCGTGAGAATATGTATGTATGTATGTATGTATAATATTTTATAACAGATATAACAGAATACATGTAGATGTGAGGCAACTATCGCAAAATTTATTCAAGCTGTAGGTATGTTAATATTATGTTAATATTGATCTCTTAAAAAGTGTACTAAATATATGTACAGTTAATGAATATCCAATGTGTATGAATTGGCCAAATTTGAAAGAATAACTAGTTCCTATACGTAATGTTTTTATTTTTATTTTTATTAAATACTTATACAGGTTGATTCTGGAGTCGTGAGCAGGATCAACCCTACATATACAGTTGATGTTACTGCATCGTTTAACATCGTAAATTAGTTAAATCACCACATCTTTTTGTATAGTTAACAGTCGTTTTAACAATCTCGTCACCACACCTGGGTCTACAGACAACAGGGTCTATTTCGTTAGAATAGACACTAACTACAAAACTGTGTAGTCCGTGAGTTGGATTAAAATAATAAAAACCGGCCAAGTGCGAGTCGGACTCGCGCACGTAGGGTTCCGTACCAAAAACTGCAAAAAATCAGAATTTTTGTATGGGAGCCCCCCTTAAATACTAATTTTATTATTATTCAATTATTTATTTTTAAAGTAGATATTTAATTAAACATTCTGTGAGCATTTCAAGTATTTAGCTGTTACAATTATTTAAATAGACCCAAAACAGTAAAAAAAACTACAAAAAAATAGGTTTTTTGTATGAGAGCCCCCCTTAAATACTAATTTTATTTTATTTTAATTATTTCCTTTTAAAGTAAATATTTAATTAAATATTCTGTGAGAATTTCAAGTATTTACCTGTTACAGTTATTTAAAGAGATCCAAAATAGCAAAAAAAACGTTTTTTGTATGGGAGCCCCCCTTAAATAATAATTTTATTTTATTTTAATTATTTCCTTTTAAAGTAAATATTTAATTAAATATTCCGTGAGCATTTCAAGTATTTACCTGTTACAGTTATTTAAATAGATCCAAAATAGCAAAAAAAAACAGGTTTTCTGTATGGGAGCCCCCCTTAATTATTATAATTATTTTAATTTTAGTATTTGTTGTTATAGCGGCAGCAGAAATACATCATCTGTGAAAATTTCAACTCTCTAGCTCTCACGGTTCGTGAGATACAGCCTGGTGACAGACGGACGGACGGACGGACGGACGGACGGACGGACGGACGGACAGACAGCGAAGCCTCAGTAATAGGGTCCCGTTTTTACCCTTTGGGTACGGAACCCTAAAAAATTAGTACTATTTTTTTCCTTTATTTGTCAAACAAAAAAATACGAGGATACAGCGTTTTGAAGTATTTAGTGACATCACCTTTGTCGATTTTTAATTACTTGATAAACGAAAAATGTTTCTCACCTTTTCCAAACCTAACTGAAAGATTACAATGTTATAATTTTAATCCCAGTTACACACAAAACAAAGTCTTAATTTTTAATTAAAACTTGGAAATTTAATTCTTGGTCCGTCGTGTTTTTGCATGCATGCATAATTCAACAAATGTTGCCACATGTCGTTGGCAACTTTACATTATTCATAACCTAAAGTCGGCGCAGCTGGCGGACCATAACGTGTGTTATTTTGAAGGAAAATGGATTTGTAAAAAGTTGTTGAATCGCGCTATACTCGTTTCGGGCTTAAATTCCACATCTTTCCATACGCTGAAGTAAAACCACCTTATCTTTTTTACACACGATTTCATGTTTCGGAACAAGTAACAGTAATTTAGGCTTCGGTAAGGCGTGAAAATTTCATGAAAGTTTCGAGAAAAAGGCCAAGGCGCGTTTTATTCAGCCGCGCTGCCGCAATTATGCAAAAGGTTTCGGAGTTTCTAGACTGCTTCAGATACAAGTGCCTTTTTAAGTCTGGCTGGAAAGAAGAAACTGAAAACTTGAAGTTAATTTTTTGTTATAGGTAGTTATCACAGACTACTAAGAGATACTAAGGTAAAAGTACCGATGCTCGACGCCTCGACGCCCAGTAGATGACACCCATCTGTCACCTGTCTTACTATGACATAAAGTTGCAAGTGTGCCAAGTATTGGGTCAGTGTCGAGCACAGGGACGATTACCTTACGTCATTCAATGGTAATGATCATAGTCATTACATGACATGAAAAAAGCCAACCGGTATCGGGTTTAGAATAACACCTCTCCATTTCTTCCGAGGATGACGTAAGAGGCGACTAAGGATTGCTTAGTAAGGAAATAGGGTTATGGTACATTTTAGGCGACAGGCTAGCAAACTGTGACTATTGTATTTGCCAACTCGAAGCCTAAACAATATGCTAGAAGTGGTCACGAAGCGTGAAATAGTCATGATTTTGTCTGTGTAGCGTTTTGTGTGCTCTGCCTACCCCGTTTGGGAATACAGGCGTGATGGCATTACAAGAAAAAAAAACAGCCTTATTACGTCTCTGCTGGGCACACGTCAGCAGGAGAGGGTTTGGGCCTTAGTTCCCACACAGGCCCAGTGTTTGGGAACTTCACACGCCACATTAAATTGCTTCTTTCATTTCATGTTTAGAATGAATTTGCTAAGCTGCTTCCACTCTTAATTCATTTCATACTTTCTGTCAAGGTATTCTTATCGGCTTTACCATTGAAAATCCTCGAAACTGATGTTAATGAACTCGGAGGAGGCAAAGGCCTTTCAGTAATATATTTTCGCTTCCTTCAGTTCCTATAAGGTCAAGTAAGAAAAATAGATCTAATAAAGTATGTTTTCAAGCGTAATTGGAAACAGAAGAGTGATTGCGCGTCAGTGCGCCGAGTAGAGTTTGTTACAAATTTTCCAGAAGATTGATGGCTTTGATTGATTTTTGTTGAGAAAGTAACTTCAAGAGTTAGTGACAGACTTTTTCGTCATGTAAAAGTCATCTAAACTTTTTATTTTACCTCATGAGAGTAACTTATTGGCGTAAAAGGTGTTCGAAGAATCCTTTCCAGATTGTTTGACACTAATCGTTCGTTGAATCAAGTACAGAAGTAACTAAGTAAACTATTTTCCATTTCATACATACATACAATGTGGGGTACACGAAATGCGGCATAAACAAAACTTTGAATAGGACTATTTCATGCATCGCAGACACTTCTAGGATAATTTTTGATTTGAAAATAGATGGAAGATGCTCAATTAGGCGCTGCGCAGACGACAGTGTTTTGTACGATCGAGTCTGTGGAGGAATAAATTGTCTGAATGGCGCGCTGACATTTCCACGAAACTCTGAATGGAAATTCCTGGAAGCTGTCACCACGCCATTCAGGCAATATATGGCTGCGCAGACTCGATCGCACAAAACTCTGACGTCTGCGCTACGCCTTAGGGTCAAGTTGCTAGCCTGTCGCCTAAAACATACCTAAACCTTCCTTAGTCACCTTTTACAACATCAACGGAGGAAATGAAGAAGTGTTGCCCCGACATCGCACAGGAAAATAAATGGAAAATAAAATGGGTGTGTTGTTCTAGAAATGGGAAATAGTTTGAATTTTGAGTTACTTCTCTGCTTAAGAGGAAATATGCCGGTCGAGGGAATTGAAAAATAGGTATTTGCTAAATCTATTGCTGTCGCGCCGTGACCTGCCCAGACGACGTCGAGTGCGATAAGAACAACTACAGTTCGGACCGAAAATACCTATGAAAATTATTCAAAAACAACGTTTCGTAGTCCTCTGATTTCTTCTCCAAAACTTAACCGATTAAATGTTTTTTCATTAAATTTAAAAAAAATGTCATAACTGTGTTTCTATGTTCTTATATTTTGATATAATTGTGTTAAAATTGGTTTCTAGAGGTTTGAACACAACGGAACTAACTTACCAATTTTTCATGTTTTTGAAGGTTAATATCTCGTTTAATAATTCAATAAAGAAAAAAAGGAAAACATAGGAACATGCTAATATATCATTAGATTGTTGATGTAAAAAATCATTGTTCTACGGGTAATATCCAGCGAGGAATCAGGGGACTACGTTTCCATACAAAATATGACCGCTCCATTTCCTCTTAATAAGCGATTGACTTATAATTCAGCACTAATATAACACAGTTAAAGTAAAAATGTTCAGTGTTAAAAATAAAATACAAGGAAACAAACCAATGGCTTGGCGCAGGAATCCGCTATATAACTTCCAAAACCTGTTACCACAAAATATTAGGGTACAAAATAATCATATCTTTTGCAAATGAGGCACTTTGACCCTCTCAAATGAAAGTACCGAATCTCCGGTCATGCTGAAAGGGCGATGACATTAACAACAAAACAAATCTGTTGTGGTCCGAAAAGTATCAACAATTTATGTTCTACACCAGAGGTTCCTCATTTTTTTTACCCCATTCGAAATTTAATTGGTTTGGTGGACCTCCTGCTGCTATATTTCTACGAAATTCTTAACTATATATGTTGCCTATAATATACGTAAAAAGCCGTGGTAGCCCAGCGGTTCGACCTGTGGCCCCTCATGGTTCGAACCCCGGTCTCGCACCTCTGAATTTTTCGTAATTTATGTGCGGAATCTAATTTGATATTTACCACGAGCTATTCGGTAAAGGAAATCTACACACAGCGACGAAATTCAATGTTTTGTGTGAAGTTCCCAATCAGCACTGGGCCCGTGTGGGAACAATAGCCCAAGTCCTCTCATACTGAGAGGAGGCCTGTGCCCTGCAGTGAGACGTATGTATATTCTGGATGATGATAATATACGTGAAATAGTCACGGTTTTGTCTATGTACCGTTTCGTGTGCTGCCTACCCCATTAGGAGATAATATCTCCTAATGGGGTAGGCAGCACAATTATGTGTGATGTATGTACGTAGTAAAGACGAGACGTACCTATGAATAATAACTAATAATAAAAAAAAACCTTCATACATACATACATACTTATGGTTCAAACTCAGAACCTCCTTTTTTTTAGTCGGTTAAAGTACTAAAACCTTCTCCTGAATGTAACAAATACTTTTCTGAAAACCGCATCCAAATAGCTTTAGCCAAACGCGAGATAATCGCGGACAAACATACATACATACATACATACAATCGAACTGAGAACCTCTTTTCTTTTTGAAGTCGGTTAATAAAATGGCGTCGACGATTTATAAAAGTACTGTTTATCGACGCAAGTAAAATATCGCTTGTATTCGGGTCGGGAGCACCATTATAATGATAAAGATGCGAGTTCCGTACCGCTGAGCGTCTAGTGTGTTCAAATCGATCATGCAGTCGTTAACGAATTCGATTGCGAGTTATCGCGGAATTGTAATGTAGACGTGTCGACCGTGGCAGTTGTACAAACGTTCCGCTGGCGGCGCTGTCTCGGCTTCCATACAATTTTGCGATAACTCGCAAACGAATTCGTTAACGACTGCATGATCGAAATGAACACACTAGACGTACTGGTAGCGTCGTTCGTATAGAGATGATGCGAAATGAATAATGACTGCCGAATATGTAGGTCGAGACATTTAAAATCCAGGGTGAGGTTTTGGTGCAAGCTTACGTTTCATACGAAAATTTTAAGCTATTGTACCTACTATGTGTTGAAGACTGTAGCTGGGGCAGACAAAAACGTCAGTTCGCGTCTCTCCTGTGGGCATGACTAAAGTGAAGAATTTATTCCCAATAATTGTAGTAAGAAGTATACATATAATCACGCCTATGTTCCCAAATGGGATAGGCAGAGCACACGAAACGTGAAATTGACATAACCATGATTATGACTATTTTACGCTTCGCAGCCAATTTAAGCATCATTTTGGGTTTTAAAACAGATGTAAGAGGTATTTATAATAGCGTCAGGTTACTTGCCTGACACCTAAAGAATACCTGAACCCATTTCCTTAGTCGCCTCTTACGACATCCACGGAAGAAATGGAGAGGTCCCATTCTAGATCCGACACCACACGGGAATATCAAAAAACCAACTGAAAAGAAAAAAATAATTTTTATTATGAACATCTGTATTTCAATTTTGCATAAGCAAAATCATGTATATAA
>BHDV01063476.1:93285-113901 GCA_005406045.1 Adoxophyes honmai
TGATTCGCACGGTACTCGCAATTAGAAAGTGCACACAGCGCCTCGGTAGGCAACCGTTCGCAACCGCGCACGCATTGCAACTGACTACTGCCTACCCCTCTTGGGAATACAGGCGTGATGTATGTATGTTTATTTTGTTTTATTTTACTGATCACAACTCAAATCTGAATTTATTATTAAACTGCCGTGTGATGTCGTAATTTCTATCAATAAGTGTCTTTCTTTCTTTCTTTCTTTCTTTCTTTCTGAAAGCCGACTAAGGAATTAGGTTATGGTATATTTTAGGTGACGAGCTAGCAACCTGTCACTATACTTAGGTATACGTACTTAACTAAAAACCTGAAAGCAGTTGGTTATGTCTATGTATGTTGGTTATGTGTGTATGGAATACGGGCGTGAACTGCGATGTGTGTGTTAATTTGAAAATCCCTAAGAAACAGTTGGATAACAGTACCTTGGCACAATACCAAGGGTAGTATCCCTGTGTGGTGTCGGGATAGAATAACACCACTCCATTTTTTCCGTGGATGTCGTAAAATATTCCTTAGTCGCCTCTACCTATGAAACCTATTGGTTTAGGTATGCCTTAGGCGACAGGCTAGCAACCTGTCACTGTTATACCTGTTCTACCTGTTATCAAATCTAAAATTATGCTAGAAGTGGCTGCGAAGCATAAAATATCATGTTTTTTTCTATTTAACGTTTCGTATGCTCTGCCTACCCCGTTTGGGAACATAGGCGTGATTGTATGTATGTATGTAATACCAAGGGTGGTCCACTCCGCAGTTTAAGTAAGAGAGATTACATTGATTATTCCTCGATGGCGAATTTGTGGGTAGTGGTAAACCGCTGTTAGTTGTGTCAACCAATAACCACGTTGCTCCCGATAATGGGTCTTGAATTGGCCCGTAAGTTTTCGAACTTATCTCGATATAAAGACTGATCCGTTTCATTTCACTCTTAAATTTCAAGCAATTTCGTCCTTTCCTAAAATACCCGTAAAATTCTGTAATCCTAAGATTACGAAGTATGTAGCGTACCTGTATAAAACCAGAATTTTTCTCATGCACTATTTCATCACTATTCCGACGAACTTTCTCAAGCTTTCCGTAATCCACCTTTATCACGAAATCTTCAGGAGGGAACATGAATACCAAACTGTCATTTCACCGGATCCCCAAGATCTGTCTTTTGAAAGCATTACAATGACACCACTTCATTCGCAGGCTGCTTTTCTCTGAATATTGCGGATTATAACGACACTAGTTCTTCCCGCGTGGCTTAGGGATGGGAAAAACTCCTCTCCGTTTCTTTCGTGGATATCGGAAAAGGCGACTAAGGGTTTTACCCTATTGGGTAAGGTTTATTTTAAGCGACAGGCTAGCAACTTATCCCTGGAGAACTCTTTAACTTAAAACCTAAAAATTATGCTAGAAGTGGCCGTGAAACGTAAATAGTCACGGTTTTGTCTAAGTAGCGTTTCGCGTGCTCTGCCCATCCCTTCTGAGAATACAACCGTGATGTATGTATTTAAATCAAACAAAACCTTGAAATGACGCGAATTTTTCCTAATTTAACTATGTCTAAATAATAAGCAGGAATTCATTAAGCCACTCATTATATCATAAACAATTAGGAAGATCATTATTCATCACCTACACAAGCATTCGTTTCTACCGTTAACATTTCAAACAGGCTGCCACGGGCTCGGTAAATAAATCAAATGTCAGACACTTATTTTTCTTTTATCTTTTCGAGTATTCACCGAGAAAATATCCAGAAGCTCAGAGCCTGTGTTTATTGTACAGACTTCTGTTTCTTGATATTAAATGATTCCTCGTAGCCTGTTTTTGGCAATTCATGTATACCGACCTCCTGTAGGCTTGGCATGACAACATGCACCAGTACACCCAAGACATACATACCTACATACATACATACATACATACATACATACATACATACATACATACATACATACATACATACATACATCACTTCTGTATACCTAAATTGGGTCGGAACACGAAACGCTACATAGACAAAATTATGTCAATTTCACGTTTCGTGGCAACTTTTAGAATATAAAACTACCGTGAGACTCACTCATAGTGAAAAAAAAGTGCAGTGCGCGTTTGTCCGCTGCCGTGGCGCGTAGCTCCAGATGATGGATCACGGATTGATCTGAAACATGTCGAGCTAATCTCGGTATAAACAACGTGAGTAATTCCGTTCTTTTTCGGATCTATATCTAGATCCCAAACTTTTTTTAACCTATTTTTTTTCCCTAACTTTTTTTGCCATATTTTTAGTATCCCTAAACATTTTAATTAAAAAACGTTTGTTTTGGCACTCCGCTCGCTTCGCTCGCTATTTATGGTCATAAAATAAACCTAACCTAACCTAACCTATTTGATTTCTAGCCTACCTAATTAATTCCTGACTATTTTTAAATTATGGGAAATAATTACTATGGCAAGTGATCGTTAGGGGTAATGCCCATTAGGGCAAAACGGTTAGGGCATGTGATTTTAGGACAAACGATGTTAGGCATCGCGAGGGACACCCTATTTTTCACTATAACTTTTAGAATATTTTTTAGGTTTTGAGTTAGCAGATGTAGTCACAGGTTGCTAGCATGTCGTCTAAAATATACCTAAACTCATTTCTTTAGTCACTTCTTACGAAACCCACAGAAAAAATACAGAAGTTTATTCTATCCCGACCCCACACGGGCTAAACCCATTAGGTTTACATAAATTAATTCTGATAGTTACAATTTACACTGTAATATTCACACGGTGATTAGTAATTGATACGAACGCATCAGAAGCAACACGCGTATCAACGCTAATCAGACTTTAGATTTTAAGCTACGTCTATCTAGATTAATGGATTAGTCTAGTACATACACGAGTATGGTCTAGATCAACATCGTCAGAACTAAGATTCCTAAGTCTTGGCTTAGGCGAGATGGCTAGAAAATTGTTGAGTTACATATTTTCTCGTGTAGGTATCCAATTCAAGTTTACATGGACCTCCAGTATAAAATACATGAACAATGTTCATTGAACATAATTATTATGTATGCCGTAGCGTGTACTCTTGCTCATTATTATTTATTTTGACTGTAGGAAGGAATCCTGTAAGGGTTAGTATATTAATTGTGGGCGATGGGCTAGCAACCTGACACTGCAATATCACGTTTAACCATCTGGTTACCCTGAAATTGCTAAATGTGGCACTGGGTTTTTGAATTCATGTGCTCTGCCTACCCTTCTTGGGAATACAGGCGTGAGAATATGTATCTACGTATATACGTGTATGAAGGAAGCCTGTGACTGGTTTGAGCCAGGGTGTGGCTTCATCGTTTCTCTCTGAACAACAAATAGGTAAAGCTGGAGCGGCGTTAGAAGCGGAGGAATTAAAAATATACCTTTAGTCGGCCCTCGGTTCAGCCTATAACTTTGTTGCGCTGTAGGAATCATGACCCAGGGTCAATGCCCCGGCGCCACATTTTTTTAATCGAATTAGAAAAACACCTGGTCGACGCAACTGCGACCAGCGAGCTGGCAGCTTCTTCTTCCAAAGAATTTGCATAGCTGATCAAAGGGAGAACAACTGCCAGAATTTCGGGCACCGTGCCACACGGGCTCTTTTTAGATTTCGTTTAGTTAGGATAGGTATATTAAGTCAGTTTTAATAAAAAGTATAAATAAAGTATGTAGAATAAAGACCCATTATTATCCTTCAACTTTGTTACCTGCAAACCTGTTAACATTAATAAAACAGATACGGTTCCAATTAATCAACTTTTTAATTCAATTGCCTTGAAAATTAACAGTTTTGAGCACTTCCTTTATGTTTTAGCAGTTTGCCCATAGGTTTGACATGGAGCCTCTCATGCACAGGGTCACAGGTTCGAATCCCAGGGTCAATCTCTAAAATTTTCAGGATTTATTGGACCTCTGGGTTCAACGCATATTCTGTGATCTGTCACGGATCTGTATAATGGCAATGATGACCCTTCCTGATAGTATAAAGACGCTATTGATATTAACTTTGAGACAACAAAAGAACACCGCAAACAATTCCTCGGCAGATTGTGAAGTAGTCTTACGGCTACAAAAGAAAAACTGGTGAAAGCTTTTATTTTTAACACAATGGACGCAGACAGCCGATACATTTCTAATTACGGTTATTGGTAAAGTTTTGTGTTTCTTTTGTAAGTAAATTATAGATACATAGACAGATACAAATTCGTTTCTTAGTAAGGGCCGATTTTTCAATCACCAGATAAAACTTATCTGTCCGATAAATATTGGCTGTCATTTTTCTTTTATATGACGCGAAAAAAGGATAGCAATATTTTTAACTGGCAGATAAATTTATCTGGTGATTGAAAAATCGGCCCTTAATTGAAAATAAGTGCTTCAAAATATGGATAGTGTCAAAAGGGGCAAAATTAATGATTTCTTTTGGAAAACATCACAAAAAACCCATGAAGCATGAGAAACGTCACAAGACGAACAAAACGGTGCAAATAATAAAGGTAATTATTTCGTTGAAATTTATTCGCTGTCTATGGGGTAAAGAAAAGTAAGTAGTACATCGTACAAGGCAAAACCATGACTACTTCACTTATCGTGGCCACTATATTATTTTTAGGTATCAAGTTGGCAGGTTTTATACAGGTAACTAGACTTTTGAATGGATACACCCATATTTACATTTATTTCATATGATACTACTACTTTTACCTGTGTGGTGTCGAATCTAGAATAACAACTCTCCGCCTGTTCAGTGGATGGCATAAGAGGCGACTAACGAAATAAGTTTAGGTATGCTTTAGGTGACTGGCTAGCAACCTGTCACTATTATGCCACTTTCATCTGCTTATTAAACCTAAAACTATCTTTAAAGTGGCCATGGAAAGTGACATGGTCATGGCTAGTCTATGTAACGTTTCATGTGCTCTGCCTACCCCTTTAGGGAATACATACATACATACATATTCTCACGCCTGTATTCCCATGAGGGGTAGGCAGAGCACATGGATTGAAAAATCCAGTGCCACGTTTAGCAATTTCAGGGCAACCAGATGGTTAAATGTGATATTGCGGTGACAGGTTGCTAGCCCATCGCCCACAATACACTAACCCTTTCCCAGAGTTGACTCTTACGAAACCCACGGGAAGAAAGGGGGAGGTGCTATTCTAACCCGGCACCACACGGGAATTAGGCACACATTAGGGAATACAGACGTGGTTAAGTTTGTATGTATTTCAAAATAATGGTTTACCAAAGCTAGTTTTTCTTCAAATTTGTCTACAATTCCCAAGACCTGCTTTTACAATATTATTATTAGACAAGACCAAGTCAAAAAATGAAGAAAGTGACCGTTTCAAGAAGCTCATTAACTTTATAAATCAGCGCCTGGAAGTTGATTAATTGATGTTGTAATTAATCGAGTTTTCTTTCATTACGCGGAACTCGGGACTAATTATGTTAATTCGGAGCCCTGTCTGCGTCGATAATAATTTATTTCCATTAAATATTAATTCACTCATTTGTTTAGGATGTGCTCAGCCGGATGGACTTGAGGTGGGTAATTGCTTTATACTTAATAATGATGTAATAATGATGACTTCACAGCTTTATGATCATCATCCAGCCTATATACGTCTCACTGCAAGGCACATGCCTCCTCTCAGTATGAGAGGGCTTGGGCTACAGTTCCCACGCGGGCCCAGTGCGGATTGGGAACTTCACACACAACATTGAATTTACGTCGCTATCTACAATTTTTATCACGGCGTAACGTCACAAGCTTCCACTCTGGAGGTACGATGATCTATACCAAGCTTTGTCGATGTTTAATTACTAAAAATACACACTGTGTCCACTAATGCTCTCCATACTTTCCTGCTGTGCACTTTTCTTTTGCTCCGTCTTACATCTTGCTGAACCCTTTTGCCTGCGGACCCGGCTGACGGCTCTATCGTTGGTCTCCGGCAAGGGGATAGGCTTATGTTTCGGTATTCACACCGTTATCTTTATAACCAAACTCGAACCTATGACCTTTACAATATATTTCAGGCTGTAACTTTATTTTAAGTTAAGTTAAGTAAGTAAGTAAAGTTTTTTTTAGGTCTACCCTCTGTCTACACAGCATACGAAATACTGTAGTCATAATCATGAGTAACTATTTCACGTTCCGCAGTCGCATATTTTTTAAGTTTTAAGTTGGCAGGTATAGTAGTAACAGGTTGCTAGCCTGTCGCCTAAAAAGTCACTGATATATTTAGCCGACCGGATAACCAAGTGGAAGTGGCAATAGACAGGCCACATTGCACGAAGTACTGATGGCCGATGGGGTCGAAAAATGCTCGAGTGGATATCACGGATCACCAAGCGTAGCGTAGGACGTCCTGGTGGATACCTACAAGATGAACAAACGACCTTATAAGGGTCCCTGGAAGATGCTGGATACAGGTCGCTTTCAACAGGTACTTATGGAAGTCTAAAGGGTAGGTCTATGTTCAGCAGTGGACGTCTTATGGCTGATAACTATGACTTTATAATGATTAGTCGTTTTTTTTTATGGTATTGAGTATCCGGAAAACATTGTTTTGTTTGTATACACATACATACATACAATCACGCCTGTGTTCCCAAATGGGGTAGGCAGAGCACACGAAACGTGACATAGACAAATCCACGATTATGACTATATCACGCTTTGCAGCCACTTCTAGCATTGTTTTAGGTTTGTAAAGACGGAAGAGGTAGAAATAGTGACAGGTTGCTAGCCTGTCGCCTAAAGCATACCTAAGCCACCTTAGTCACCTCTTACGACATCCACGGAAGAAATGGAGCAGTGTACGACATCACACGAATTGTTTGATTTTGTTTGTATGGTTTGTATGTAGTAAACAGATTTTGTACCAGCTAAACTGGTCGCTATAAACTCACGGCAATGATATTTTTATTATTAAACGTGAGTTATCCGATAATTTTTCAACATCACAGCAATGATGTGACAATTCCACTCGTAACATAATAACGAGTATCACTGCGTTAGGTTTTCAAAAAAAGCTGTTTTGAATTAATCACTCTCACAAAGAGTTAGAAGATTAATATCATGAAAATGTCTATAAATACGAGAGGCTTTTTTATTCCCCGGTTTTCCAATCACCCTTTGTGGCTACAGTTAAAAGCATTGTATTTATTAAAGGTTGTGTGGCAATAACAAATACTGCTGAAATGTTTTCGTTATTGTAATAGATTTTGGGTAATCCGTTGAAAGGTTAGTGATTTTGTGATAAAGGGAAATTGTGAAGCGACGGCATGGAGAATTGCGTGTTGTCTGGTTTGCCACGGAACGTAAAAAAGCATTTATAACCCCCGACGCAAAAACGACGGGGTGTTATAAGTTAGACGTGTGTGTGTATGTGTAGGTATGTGTAAATGTGTATGTGTCTGTCTATGGCATTGTAGCTCCTAAACGAATGATCCGATTTTAATGCGGATTTTTTGTTTGTCGTTTGTTACACGTTCAGTAAACCCATCGAGTTTGGGCTCGCTGGATTTGTCTTGACTAGTTCTCTTCTTGTTTCTAACTGACGAGAACCTGATGCTAGAAATTTAAATTGAAAAAAAAACAGTCGGGGGTTTTTCTAATTCTTAATTAATGTTGGTTATTAGGTTTTAAGTTGGCGGGTATACTAGTGACAGATATCTAGCCTGTCGTCTAAAATGTACCTAACCCTATTTGCTTTTCGTCTCTTATGACACGGACGAAATGGAGAGGTGTTATTCTAAACCCGATACCACATGGATCGTCGTAGCTTGATGTACTTAAGAGGAAATGGAGCGGTCATATTTTGTATGGAAACGTAGTCCTCTGATTCCTCGCTGGATATTACCCGTAGAGCAATGATTTTTTACATCAATAATCTAATGATATAGTAGGGTAAATATTTGGGCGTTAGAACCGCTGTCATTATTCTCAACATTTTTTTTATTACATTTATTTAGAAATTGGTATAATAAGTGTGTCATATGGTGTCTATGTCTTGCAAATAGGTATATACTAGACTATTATATACACATTTCCAACAGTATCTGATAAAAAAAAGTGTTGAGAATAATGACAGCGGTTCAAACGCCCGAATATTTACCCATTAGCATGTTCCTATGTTTTCCTTTTTTTCTCTATTAAATTATTAAAGGAAAAACATGAAAAATTGGTAAGTTTTTTCCGTTGTGTTCAAACCTCTAGAACCCAATTTTAACACAATTAGGTATATCAAAATATAAGAACATAGAAACACAGTTATACCATTTTTTAAACATTTATTGAAAAAACATATTTAATCGATTAAGTTTTGGAGAAGAAATCAGGGAACTACGAAACGTTGTTTTTGAATAATTTTCATAGGTAGTTTCGGGAATGAAAACGTGATGTATCTATGTATGTATGTATAACTATAAATCTACGAGTCCGACTCCCACTTGGCCGCTTTTTCCTTTTATGATTATCACACTACCCCGTGTCTATGCTAGTAAAAGTTTCGAAGAGATATTGGTCTTAGTTCCGAGGGGACATAATTCTAAAAGATATTTTGTACGAGTCTATAACATATTTTGTTGCTGAACTTTGCTAATATATATTTTTAGACTTAGTATTAGTTTAGATTTTTTTTTTGGCGACAGGCTAGTAGCCAGTTGCACTCCTGAACTTAAAACCTAGAAAAATGCTATATTTTGGCTACGAAACATGATATACCTACTTATGGTTTTGTTTTTTTAGTGTTTCGTTGGTCTGCATGAGTGGTATCAAACTTATTGATAGGGTGCGTAATAGCGTGATTAGAGAGTAGTGTGGTCTGAAAGAGAGTATTATAGCATGAGTGGTATCAAACTTACTGACAGGGTGCGTAATAGCGTGATTAGAGAGAAGGTGGTCTGAAAGACAGTATTATAACAAGGGTAGAGAAAGGTATGCTACGTTGGTTTGGGCACGTGGAGAGAATGGATGAAGCAAGGATATGTAAGCAAATTTACAAGGTAAGTGTGTAACACCGTTTTTTTTAGTGTCTCGAACAGTCCAGAAGTACTTACCGGTGGCCACCTTTGTCGTTAAGTTTAGTTAGGTTTGATGCCTATATAAGCATGTGTTAGATATACGTTTCTGTTGTTTACATTCGTTGTAAATAACTTGCGATAAAAACATGTTTGGAGTTTTTATCTTTGACTAAAGTTAGTTTAGGTACTTTAATCATCACCTCGCTCGCCTCGATCTGGACTGCGCCGGATTCGATATCTTTGCGCCGTTGGTGGTAATTCTTCTTTGTTCCGGACTCATTATTTTATTTTGATCCGAGGCTCATGATGTGGTACTCTGTTCCCACACCTGTGCTTTTCTTTATGGAGCTCGGCTGTGTGTCACGCCCTCCGAAATTTTAAGTCGCCCTCTGCTTTGCGCCCTTTTTGTTATTGGACCTGGGATGTGTGTCACTCCGTCCAATCGGCTTACCTATTATCTGTACGTGTTTATAGTTGCATCTTATCTTATGCACTATACCTAATCGTGATGTTTTGAAGGAGCTAAGTTGTGTATCACACCCTCCTAACTTTTAAGTCGCACTCTGCTTTGCGCACTTTCTGTTGTTGGATCTAGGATGTGTGTCACTCCGTCCAATCAACTTACTTATTATATGTACGTGTTTACAGTTGCATCTTATCTTATGCACTATATCTAATTGGGATGTTTTGAAGGAGCCAGGCTGTATGTCACACCCTCCGGACTTTTGTTGTTAGTGGTTGATGTAAATATTGTTTGTTAAGGAACTTGTTTCCGTTTTCTAAGCTAGAACTAGGGGATGCCAGTAGCGTCTACATGGGAACTTGCCCATTAGACATGAACGCGTTGGTGACGTCTTAGGCTAGTAACGTTGGTTCGTTAGATAGGTGATTTCTGGTAACTTGTACTTTTTTTTTTTATTTTTTTTTTGTTGGTTTCAGAATCTTGTTACCATTTCTGCTGCTATGGTTGGTTCGTTCCTTGTTGGCTAGGGTTGTCAACATCAGTTAAAATTAAAAAAAAAAAAAAAAATTTTTTTTTCTTAGAGTCAAAAAAATTTTTTTTTTCAGCAACTGGAAGGGTACTGTAACACCGTTTTTTTTAGTGTCTCGAACAGTCGCGGGTGGCACCATTTTGACAGCTGTCTGACGTTTGGAACGGGGGAAAATAATGCGTCACTCTCCGTGATGGCGTCTGGATAGAAGGGGCTAGGCTAGCTCGTCTGAATTCAGCAAATCAATGTACATCCTTAACCAAGTTTCAATCGTGGCAATTAATCTTCGAATACTAGTTATAGCGCCGGGTTACCGTGGTGAAGACATTGTATTTCTACGTTAGTTCGACGAGGTGATGCCCGAAAACCAGTGAAAGGTGAGCCACGCGGTACTTACGCGTTCTAAATTTGAAAGTGTTTTCTTTCACGAGGAGATAATAATTCGTTCTGGTTATTTCTTTCAGCCATCACGAGAGTCTGACCGATGGTCCTGCGTCATAAAACAGGCCACAATACGCATGGAATAGTGCTTTAAGGCGGTATGCATTTCTCTTTTGTCTTTTGCTTTCGTGAGTTGAAAAACGTCATGAAACCCTTCTAAAAGTGTCTTGGTTTTTCAGATCTCGCTGTTTCATGTGAAGCTTAGCACGTGTCCTGCTTACTACTCACCTTAATCATTTTCTCAAGCCCTTAAATGGTAAGGAAAACAACCTCTCTGCTTACCCCTTTTCTATTTTTATCGAATTATTGTCTTACGTATGTTATAATCTGGAATTCTATTCCAGGGCTTTTTATCTACGGCTGACTTGCTACCTACGGCCGTCTTTTTATCTACGGCCGACTTTCTACCTACGGCCGACTTTTGACCTACGGTCAGCTTTTGTCTGCTGCTGCTGTCTTCCGGGGGCTGCTTGTTCCAAGGGGACTGCGAAGCCACTTCTCTTCACTGTTACGGGTCTGCTGTGCTGCATGCCGGGTACTCTGTCCCCGGGCATCGTGGTAGTGGTTGTTATGGACTGCGGGTTCATCGGTTAAGGACCAGTGTTCCGTCCCAAGGTTGGTGTATCACAGCCGTATGGCTTGGGCACTGCTCCGAATCGGGTGAGTCTGTTTGACCTTCCATTCCACACACACACACACACACACACACTACTTCAACTAGTCCTATAAGTCAGGATCTCATTAATCTAGTTTAGTGACAAGGCTAGTATGTTTTCTAACTATCTATATAGACTCTTTTCTCTGTGTAATGTCACTCTATAGTTGCCCTAAATAAATACAAGTTACCAATCAAATTGTTTTATTTAATCCATCAGAGGGTCTCCGTTTGTGCGGGGAGACTGTCCACTATTTTTACTTTCTTTTTGAACAAATTTGTTTATTTAAACTTTAAAAGGCGCCCATTTCTAACCTACGGTGGATAACCTCCCTGCCTCAGGCCACAGAACTCCACTGCCCTAAGTCTCTCATGCTCTCCGACGAAAAGCGGTTATAAGTGTGTTAGGGCAAGTCGGTCGAGGGCGCCCTCGATATACTAATCGGCGATATACTAAAGGGAGGCCAAATCAGGAGTACCCGAAACCGTCGAGCGTGTATGACGAGAGTGGTGAATGTTAGTGAAGCTAAAGAAGTATGTCAGAATAGAAGCGAATGGCGTTCTATTGTCTCTGCCTACCCCGCAGGGAATAAGGCGTGACGGTTATGCATGGTCTGACTATCTCATTTGGGAATACAAGCGTGCAGAGCACATGAATTCAAAAATCCAGTGCCACGTTTAGCAAATTCAGGGTAACCAGATGGTTAAACGAGATATTGCAGTGGCAGGTAGCTAGCCCATCGCCCACAATACACTAACCCATTCCCAGAGTCGACTCTTACGACACCCACGGGAAGAAAGGGGGAGGTGCTATTCTAACCCGGCATCACACGGGGATCCGGGTTGGGGGATTTTTTAAGTATATAAAAGTCTCTTAATACCTAAAACAAAGTTTACTAGTTCTGTAGACAAGACAACTAAGTGCTTTTACTATTGGCCCAGAAGCTAGGGCAACGCGTGGAAAAAAGGTTTTCGCGCCATCGTATCCTGTTCTAAAAGCAGAGCGGTGCTGATACACGATCTCCAACACCATCCAAATTGTCAAATATACATTTGACATAAAAAACGTGACGTTTTTAAGGTGTGGCATGGCGCCCTCGCTTAATTTTTGACTTTATTTCGGGTTAATAAATAAAAAACAAACTATGAAAACATTTACATTTAATCGAATATTAATTATTTAAAGCATGGTACATTCCATATACACATGTATAAATAAAGCTATTTACAAAAATAAACGAGAAATTTGATCACTAGTTTAACTTCGAAGGTCACAGAGTTCCTATAATAACTATATCTAAACGATGTGTCATTTCATGACATCACTATACTAAAACTTACTTTAAATTAAACTATCACTTAGCATCTAAGATCCGTAACTTTATATTTATATTTCGTTGTGATCTACAACTTAAATAATATCTAGGTACACGTAACATAATTACAACATTCTTACCAAAAAGTATTCACACTTTGCTATAAATTTGTGTACTTCTTTTCATATTGGGCTCAAGAATATGAAAAGAAGTGCGTTTAAAGCGAATCGATAGCTACCAAGTAATCAAAACACCAACGTTAACTAACACTGCCTGAACTATAACAATATTTACATTGAACTACTTCTCATAATATTCACAATATTTCAGCAATTTATTTCAAGTTAGATCTAAGATAACCTAACAAATTAAATATTCAGTATTGACATTATGAATAGCACAAGTTTATCGCAAAGATAAATAACTCACAGTAGCAGTACTAATTTTTGGTTTTCATTTCTATTTATCATTGGATCTGCTAGCTTGTCGCTAGCCTGCTAAAAGGTAGGCTATGTTAATTCAATCTTTCAGCTTCCCGCATACCAAATTTTGACAAAATGGATCTAGCTCTTTGTTCGTGAAAAAGCAACAAACACAGACACACAATCACAAAATTTGTCTTTGAATCAATTTGATTTTTTGGGTGAAATAGCTCTGGTTCGAAAAAATATTGTCTAATCGTCTTTCTAGGACATGTTTCAAGAATAAACAGAGGGTTGTTTTTATGAAAAAATTCTGTCACTGACGCAGTAACTACGACTCAGAGGGGAATATTGAGAAAGGAGTACGTACATACTTTTCTCGCAATACACTTTGTAAGTTACTTAGTATGTTCGCCTCGTACCCTCTTACGCTGAAATTGTACTGACAGGCCGTAAAAAGGAAGCAAGATCGTGTTAAATATTTCGTATCTCCCTTTGCCTTACAAATGGAGCAGACTTAAAGAAAAAATAAAGAGCAGACTGTACGCGCCGTCGACAGCACTTGCGAACAATGTAAACAAACTTGTATTTATAATGTCTTTAGTTTCTATTCTATCATTAGATACTGCTATTTTTGTTTGATCAATGCTTGGCGTCGTTTGACTTTGGCCAAGTGCAGTTTATGTGCGTTCGCAACATCAGAAGAAAGCTCAATGTTTAATTGAAAATATTCTTTATATTTCGCAAGTTCTAATTAAACGGCGATTTTGAGGACCTTCGTTTGTACCTGTAAATATCACTTGACACGTTATTGATGTTTCATATTATAATCCTAGATATCTGTTCCAGACAATACCAGCAACTATTAGTTTAATAGATTTCAGGGTTCAAATTTATTTGATACGACAAACTCAAATCTACCGTAGACACATCGAGATCAGCTCAACATCTTTCGGGCTGATTCATGACCCATCCCGGCCGTGTTGCTGTGGCATGGTGGTCACAAATTGGCCCAAAACGTGTCAAGCTAATTTCAATGTAGAGACGTATGAATCCATTTTATTTTTCTGTACGACAAACTTTTGTGATCAAGTGCTGGTGTCACCAACAGTGCTAAATAAACAGCTCATAACTAAAGTACAGCATCTGTGGCTTCCAGAACAAACGTACAGGTTTCACTGAAGCTATAAACAAATTACAAACTATGATTCAATAAGCAGCGATACTCGTTGCAACTAACCCCATTCAAAAGACTAACTAAGCCGCCCGAAATCCTCAATCATTTGAAGGTTCAAGAGCAGCCGATATAAAATCTACGCTGTATTTACACCACTGTGGCCTCTTCTCGCCGGGCCCGGCCGCGGACCGAGTCTCAGACGATGTCGTGGCAGGAGTTTCCGTTACCAGTCCTCGTCGTTTTGGTCGGCTGGGGTCGGTTGCACATGTCGTTGCGAGACGGCGGGCAGTACATTACCTGAGGGAGAAATGGGACATGTTGTAATTATTACAAGATTTTATTTAGTTACTATAATTGGAGGTTGTTTAAAAGAAAAGACCTGATACGCATATCCGATTTAAAATGACCTACAGGTGTCAAAAAGGTATGTGACTTACGTCACTTCAATTGCGCGTGAGTTGTGGGTTGGATCGTTTTTCTGAACTACGTCCAATTCAGGTTTTAGACTTTTTTTATCACTTAGCGGGACTTGATCACGTTTCTTAGGTTTTAACTACGTCGACGTTTCGACTGCATGGTCACGAGTACACTCTTCGAGTAGATAATCTACTCGTAAATGCGGTTGCTGTGTAACGCAACTACTAGCACTTTGAATGGGGTTGTAGAGCACATAAGACATGGTGTATAGAAAAATACATCCGAGTTGAATACCTCCTCTTTTGAAGTCGGTTAAAATCATGACTATTTCCCGTTTCATAGCCACTTTTAGCAAAATTTTAGATATAAGGGATGGAAGAGGTATAATAGTGACAGGTTGCTAGCTTGTCACCTAGAGCGTACTAGCGTGCTAACTCCTTAGTCACCTCTCACGACTGTGTTATTCTACGCGGACAACAGACAGAGAGTTTTTATTGATTTACCAGCTAGTAAATCAATAAAACCTCAAGCTTCCGTGCATTCTTCATTTAATTCAATTTTTCGCCTTCAGTCACAAATCTTGTGATTGATTGCAGGGTTCAATTTTCTTTTCCCATTTTCCTGGCTCTCTCACCCTAAGGAATGAAAGAAAATATTTACTTCAATCGTATTTTCTTCGGCATCGGTCCTTGATTTGGTGTTGTTATTTTCGTGATTACAGGCGTTGGTATGGGATACGGTTTCACTTATTTAAATAAAAGTGCTTTCGTGACTCCCAAATTTCTAGGAAAACCACTTTCCTCAATGTTATTCATAGAACGGGGTTTGTTCGCAAGGTATTCAATTCTTTATAATAACTGGGTAAACCAACTTTTTATTCCAGCTCGTTGCTATGGTTGTCGAAATTATGGAAACTTTTTATTACATACACACGTCACGCCGACATTACCAAATTGTGTAATCAGGATACAAACCTTCACAGTCATATGATCAAAATATTTATTGTTTACTTTTTAGGGTTAAAGCCGGCTACATTCATACGGAATTCCGATCCGGAATCTCGAATCGGACTGTCCGAATGCATTAAATCCATACGAAATTTATGGTCCGGCTACATACAGACGGAAATTTTCCGTTCGCAATTCCGAACGAAAAGCTTCCGTCTGTATGTGGCTGATCCATAGATTTGTATGGATTGACTGCGTTCGATTTTCCGATTCGACATTCCGATACGAAATTTTGCCGAATGTATGTGGCCGGCCTAAACATAGATGACAGTTACAGTTAGTGTCAGGTTGCTAGTCTGTAGCCTAAAACAGTTAGTAGCTTCTTAGGACTCCCACGTAAGAAATAGAGAGATGTTAAGTACCCTAAAAACCCGACACCAAACGTGACTTTTTGTATTTTTCTTTTATACCTAATATAGCACAGCATAATGAAATATTTAAGCGATCCGTATAGTGTTGGGCGACTGGAAATAATTTAAAGTATGTTTTAGGCGACAGGCTAGCACTATAGTACCATCGAACCAATCGATTCCTGACCCATTATGGAACTTATTCACAGTAAACGTCACAGTGACATTGCATTGCTCGACAGGCGAAATCTCAATAACGTTTATTGTGACAATGTTCTGTGATGGGTCAGGAATCAGTTGGTTCGATAGTGCCTCCTAAGACCTAAAAATATGCTGTAAGTGGCTACAAAGAAGAAGTCATGGATTTGTCTATGTTGCGTTCATGAGCTCTACCTACTCTATCTGGGAATACAGGCGTGATCTATGTTCAAGCGAGGACTGAAGAATCAAACTCCCTTTTGTTTATTCGTTCATTTCTCATAAAATATTACTCCAAAAATCACTGAGCGTTAAATTCAATACTTGAAGCATAATTTTATGAAGTTCTGCTAAGTTGGTAACCACAGATGAACCGAGTGCGAAAACTTCGGAATGCACGCGAGCGGAGGAGTCCGGACTTATGATTCAAGGCAAGCAAAGAAACACTCCAACTAATAAAGATAAAATTAATAGGCCAGCCCAATCCCGCTGGTCCACACAATGACTGTAAGGAGCAAAAGGGACATTTTGTAAAATAGTTGTAGGGTTTTCCGTGTGGTGTCGGGTTTAGAATAACTCCTCGCTATTTCTTCCGTAGATGTTAGAGCCTACTAAGGAAATACGTAAAAGTATATTTTAGGCAACAGGCTGGCAACCTGTCGCTATTACACCTACTAACCTTAAAACCTTAAAATTAAAAACATATTATGCTAATAGCTAAAAAAAAACATCAAATGGTCATGGTTTTGTCATTGTAGCGTTTCGTGCGCTCTGCCTATTCCATTTGGGAACTCAGATGTTACAATGGGTATGTAAATATGTATGTGGTAGACCTCAGGATGAATGTTTGCTGAATGGATGTCTACTGGCGTTCCTCCAGGAGCTGGGCTGGCATGAATGCCGGCTCCTCCACGCAAAATAGGTGCATTTAGGTCGTCGAGTTACGGAGACCAGCCCATCAAACAATCTACAATTTACAATCTACAGGGTGGCCGGAAAATTACCGTGAATATTTTAACCAGTGATCGGATAAACGTGTCTGAAAATCCCTATTAAGTTTAAAAAATACATGGAAAAATGTTATTTTTTGCCCAGTCTTTTAAAACGCGTAGCGCGCATTGTACGCGTCGCCCAATAGGAGTTGCGTGCGGGACATAAGGTGGGTATAACACAGGGCGCACTGACCTGAGAAGCGTTGATACATCTGTCTCCCACTAGGTCAGTAATGAAAATTTTCAGGAAATATTTTCCAGGGGTAATCAGATGCGTATACCCGACCACTGGTTAAAAGTTAAAACGTTTACGATAAATTTCCGGCCACCGTATATAATGTAGGTATGTATTTATTTGTAGGGCAGCCGGAGTCACGTGGAAATAAAATTATCATTCATAAGAGCCTGGAATCAAATTACAGGCCCCACAGGGCAAAGTTGCGGCAACTTGGGCAAACTTGAAGCAGCCTTTGTGGAAAGTAATGGCCTCGTGGTATCTGTCCCATTTAATTTGGAGTGTAAATCGCCCCAGTTGCCTCAAAGGGGAATTTTGGTCAGGTTCCCAGTTTTTAGGCTACTTAAGGTTTTGTGGGAGGCGAAACTGCCGTCTTTGATGTCCGTTAAACATTTTGGTTTAAGACTAATGTAAAGTAGTATAGTGGTCGGCAGAAATATCGGCTCGATTTTTAGTGGAGGGGTAAGTTCGTGCAAATCTGGCTAAGGTTGATTTCGACTACTTTATAATAAAGACCTATTTGTAACTAGCTCTTTACGGAAATAGCGGGTAAAAACGGGTTCATTTGGTTGATTTGGCCCTACAATTTGTTGATTATCCAGTTATTCGTTTTCTGCTACCTTGTCAAATTTTAACTCTTTAAATTTGGAATCTAGTGTTAATGAAAAGTGATTAGTTCTTTAGTTAGGACTGAGTTAATCTTTCTTTTTCATATTTCTTACAATTTAAAAGAAGTCCGGACTCCTGCCAATCATTTAGTACGAAAGTGACTTTTTCCGCTTTAAGTTAAAAGTACTCTCTAACTTTTTAATGACCCGCAGGCTCCCATAATCGAATAACTTTTCACCTTCATAAATATCAATTATTACTTTATTAAAGAAAAGAGAAATGACCGTTCCCTCCTTTTAATCTAACGGGATAGAGGAAATTATTAAACTTAGTAGGCAAATACTTTATTAAAAAATATATACCGGAATTAAAAAAACTAACGGTGTCAGGTTGAGAATTCTACCTCTCCGTTTCTTTCCTGATTATTGCAAGACGTAACTAAAGAAATAGGTTTTGGTAAGCTGGCTGTAGGCGACGGGCTAGCTACTTGTCACTAAAATACCAACTTTATATAAGTTAAAGGATAAAAATTGCCTAAAATAATATATTATGTTTTGAGTCTACCTAAACCATTCAGGAACGCAGGCATGATTTGTGTAGGTCTAGCCAGATCAATCATGAAACATACACACATCACACTTGAATTTCCAAATGGGGCAAGCAGAGGACACGAAACGTTACACATTCAAAACTACGTTGGTATAATTATAGGTTTAAACATAAATGAATAATTTTAAACAAAAAAAAACCGACTTCAAATTAGCAATATTTTGAAAATATTCTGTTTACTGAATGTAAAATCTTGACTTCATCAACAAATTACCGAAAACGCCGTACATCTCCATATAAAATTTGAAGAGTTCCCTCGATTTCTCCAAGATTCCATCATCAGATCCTGGTGTCGTGCCAATGGGACCAATTTCGAGTTATACCCTATCGATTAAAAAAAAATATTTGAAAATCGGTCCACGGGTCTCCGAGCTATCGAGTAACATACACACAACAAAAAAAAAAAAAAATAATAATAAAAAAAAAAAATTAGGTCGAATTGAGAACCTCCTCTTTTTGAAGTCGGTTAAAAAGGTATGATAGTGACAGGCTGCTACTCTATTGCCTACCGCATACCTGGGGTTAGGTACGATTTAGGCGACAGAAAGCGTAGAAACTTCATCAGTCTTTGCTTATACATACATCACGCCTATATTCTTAAATGCCGTAGGCAGAGCACACGAAAACTACATAGACAAATACCTACATGACTACTTCTTTGTATACACCTTATCGTATACTTTGAGGTCTCAAGCGGTTAAATGGTGGTGGTTGTATAGTGATAGGTTGCTAGCCTGTCGCCTAAAATACACTTCAAACTATTTCCTTAATCTCCTCTTACGACATCTACGGGAGAAATGGAGGTAGGAGTTCTAAACAAGACACCGCGCTGAAATTATGAAAGGTTACATTAATACAAAAACCATGTCTATTTCGAAATTCGCTAGAATATTTTTTAGGTTTCCAACAATATACTTTCTACGTTTTGATTTCTCAGTAAATATCATTAAGCCCACACTCGCGAGAGGCACGCGCAGTATTCTCAGGGGCTTGCAATCACTTTACAGAAAACACACAGAGTCATAACAGTATACCAACAACGAAAGACTCGGCCTGACAACAATTTTGCAATTTTTTGTAAAAAAAGGCACTGGAGCTAATGGGTCACCTAATGGAAAGTGACATCTGCAATGCTACAAATTGGAGTATTGGCAACAAATAGTCTGATTATGTGATAGATAATTGTATCGGTTGTTTCGAAAAACATACGTATAACTCACGTTTTAAATCGAGTTTAGCTCGATATGTATTGGTCTCATAGTCTCGTGAATAGAGCGGTGGCGCGCAGTGGCAGCAGCAGCCACCGCGGCTCCACATGTCGAAGTAAACTCGTCAGTTATCCGTATATTTTTCAAGATGATTGAGAGTCACGGTAGTTCAATGTTCAATGCATCGGTTGTTGTTTTAAACATAACTTTGCGAGCACTGGTGCTGTAGGATCAGTGACCTGGACGGACCCTACACAAGATTCTACAAACATACAACTTTCCTTCTAAATTTTCTAACACACATAGCTACATTTTTGCAATCAAGACAACCTGGCTTAAATATGCTATGTTCTTACTGTTCTAATAACATTTAGTGTACTTTAGGGACGGTTCGTTGGACAATTTATTACGTTTATTTTGTTTTTCCCTTTGAGAAGAAACCCTTGAGGTATGTATCTGTTTATATTTGCCTATAATGTTGCATGAAAGATGACAGATGATAAATTCAATTTTGGGAGACTTGTTTGTGTATTTCGATGGAACATATTTATCATTCAAAGATTCTTATTGGTAGTTGAGTTTTTATATGTAAAACGAGGTGAGTAACGTTATTTATCCAGTAGTCTCAGAAGAAACAGATCTATAGGCTTGACATGGTAACACGCGCTAGTCAATTTGTGTGCCGGGTCGAAAACCTGGCGTCTGTCATCTTGCCGTGCTTGCTTGTGTATGTACATTATTGTTGCATGTAACATACTTCACTTCTTGTATGTGATACATACTTGTTTCAGTCTTTCCTCAATGCTTCCTGATTTGTATAGGGGAGACCGGGTACAAAAGTAACACCGGGTCAAAAGTAACAAACGCTCTCTACGTTTATCCAATGGGCAAAAACTGC
>BHDV01063476.1:119687-143190 GCA_005406045.1 Adoxophyes honmai
TGAGTTACAACAGGTTTTGTCTTTAATAGCTCGCCCTGTAAAGTTTGGATTTTACACTTTGGCCCTTGTACGTAGGGCCCATCGCAATGACACTAGTAGACGGAAAAACTTTTGTCGTCAGCAGAATTTGAGTCATGCAACGTCTTCATTTGATTGTTTGTGTGAATCCATCTAGAAAAAGGTCCGTCTTATCAAAGTGCGCCAAGCGAATTCTTCCGCGTAGTTAGGTTGTCAACGGACCTTAAATAAATCAAGGTTACATGAAAAGAGTTGAGGAAAGGCAAGACAAGTAGCTCGGGATGTTCTAAGTGATTTAGAGCTCGTATAAATCTAGATTTCTGTAAGGATCTTAATAAATACGTACAATGATTTCTAGATCTATACACATTTCTAAGTCTACCCTCAAATCTTAACGGTACTTAACTTTCCGGGTATCTGGACTGTTCTTTATATTTTCCTGCGTATGGCTTTAGAATACCACTTCTCCGTTACTTCCGTAGGTTTCTTTCGTGAGACATCATAAGAGGCGGCTAATGGATTGGTTTCGGTATGCTTTAGGTGATAGGCTAACAACCTAACACTTTTAAACTTGCTTCATCTATTTTCATATCTAAAAGTGCCTTCGAAACATTTCAATGCTATTCCTACCTATTCCATTTGGTATTACAGAGCATAATGTTTTCTTTTTTGCGTAAATGTATGTAAATAAAACAAATACAATAATATGCGTGGAATTACGGCTAATATTCACAGTCCTCTGACATGGCAGCCATCTTGTCATGAGCCGAGGTTTCCACGTGGAACGTTTCCGAGATAATATTGTTAATTCTAAGAATCCCGACCTTTCTATTTAAAGAGACTAATAATTACGTTATCTTTCTCATACGACTACGTCATTAGTTAGTTATTGACCTTTGTCTCAACCGTTTAACGGGACTCGTTTAGCCCAATAAGGAAAACAATTTTATGGGCCATTTCGCTAATTTATCTGCGAGTTCAGCTCAGAATCGGCGTCATGGCAACTGGGCGTAGTTCTTTTGAAGAATGACACGTTTTACTGCATTTATGGCATGAACGACGCTTTTTTGTTTTAGGGTTCCATAGTCAAAGGATAGGACCCTTTACAACATAATAGGCACAGAACTTACAATGCACAGAAGGTCCACTCGCAAACAAAACTCACAATCAGGCACAAAAAATTGCTGTCTCGTTCTCCCGTGACCTGCTTGCGCGCGAAATTGAAACTTATTGCGTGATCCGAACGTCTATATTCCGTCGGACGCAGCTGACACAAAACCGATGCATAGGGTTATTACTCGCCGATACAATTGTTATTGTTTTTCTCTGTGTTCCGACACCCTCTACAGCAGTATCTTTTTATTTTACGCCGATTATTAGACTGTTAAGGACAATCAAAAAAATTAAGCAAATGATGTGTTTAACACGGGATGAGTGTCAGCCTGCTGTTGTTGACCTTTTAAGAGGTCACGCCGACGGAGAGAATCTAAACTTGGAGTGAGCTTCACTTGATATCAATGAGATTATATTGTCTGTTTCAATGTTTGTTTGTCAGAGGGCTCGCTTGAAGCGTAACTGCTAGATTGATATTTTCACCGATTAGATGTGTAGTACTCTGTGTGGTGTTGAATTTAAAATATGTACAGATTTTGTAGGTCTACACTCGAGTTTAGTATAACAGTGATAGGTTGCAAGCTTGTCGCCTAAAGCATATCATCCACGGAAGATATACACCTGACACCGACGAAAGTTGATTTTAACCAAGGCCGTATCAGCTCCGTTTCATTAAACTTAATCCGCCGTTGAGACGCTAAAATGATCTGAAACTTTATTATGAAAATGTAGGCCTTTTAGGTTCTCAAAGTTGTACAGCTCGTCCAAAAGTCTAGATATTAATTCAAGCGTTACCATCTACAGCTGTTACAATATTGCGTTACAAGGTTACCCAGACAGTTTAGACGTTCTAATAGCCCATTGGATTATAACCTGTAGGCTTAGAACGGCAACCAACACGCTTGAATTGACTCTATCATTTTCTGACGCCTTTAGTGTGTCTGTTTTATTTCACTTTTAGTGAGTCTCATAGTAGTTTTATGATTAAAATAGTAGCATATCATTACCTGTGACCTTCAATGCCTAGTATAGATCATTTAGTGTACCTAAATTTCCATAAAGGACAGAACCTATAGAGTACTAAAAATGTCATTGGATTTGTTCGAAGACGATTCCGTCAAACTATGGCGTCGTTCGCTGTGCTCTTATTGGCCGGCCCAAGATCGCGCGTACCGTTTTCCTCTATGGTTATTGGGTCTTTACAGTTTCTGTGACAGTTTGTAAGTTGAAATAAACTGACTGTTTGCGGAACTGGGTGGCCATCATTGTTTCTCTAGTTGGTATGTCCTCCATGTAAATTTTCCATGAAAACAAACCAATAACTTCTGTAATTGATACAAAATCTTGACGGTGTTGGAGATGAGTAAAAATATTTATGATATCGATATTGATATGCTTTTAAAGTGAAAATAATATTACATTGGGGACAAACATAACATAACCGCTCTTCACGTCTTCAGGTCAAAGAGAAAAATTCACAAAATAACGCCACGGAATTAAAAAATTCTTAATGTTGAACAAAATTTAATTTCATTCGCCCGTTTCTACTTTGCAAAGAACTATTTTTTGATTAGTTCACAGCGTTTATTTTAATATGTACATTTTTCTGTCAGGAGAACCTTTAGCTTTTTACAAAGAGCGCACAACAAAGGAAGCCGTCTCCATTAACTTTATTCAGTCTATATATAAACCCTTTCATGTGAGAACGTAAACACTTATATTTTTATTGTAAACATCTCTAGTTATTTATTTGCTGTTAAATTAGGGTTCATTTTCACCGTGAACGGTCCCAGATTGATACCTTATGTCTTTTAACTGTCGATAAACAATTAGAAAATCACGATAGCCGTTTTATTACTCGCCAAAGTTTTTAGATCTTCTTTATTATTTGTAGACTTAATGTATCTCTATCACGATCATTCGTATTCATTTATATGACCGACATTGTTTTCCAATTGGAAGAAAGAGCAGCGTCGTTAGGTTCAAACTGTTAATACGCCACAATTCCCCAAAACAAACGGACAAGAAGAAAGGCTCAGTCACGCTGTAACTGTTCGTTTTTACCAATTTTAGGGTAAGATCGAAAAGTGTGCAGGAAAGACTCCAATAGAGAGATTTCTCTCCAGGCAGAAGATGTTATGCCTGGGAACCGAAGTCCACACAGAGAATGTTGAAAGTTGTATTCATGCAACTGATCTTCAAAGCTTTGGTAGTAAGTGCCATCCAGGATTGTGTGTAATAGAATTCGGCTATTTAACAATAGGTGGAGTTGGGGCACTACAACTGTAAGAATAAAAGGAAATACTTCACATTCCTTATCAGTTTTGATTTAAAGTTAGATAAATAGGGCACTGAAATTTCAGTAAGAAATTCAATCACAAACATTTTGTACAGGTAAACATATAGAACGCAGAACGAGACAAAGTAAATCAAATCTAAAATAACGACCGCATACCTACATACGTTACTTTTATTGTATCAAACTTGTTACTTTTTTGCTGACAAATTACTCTTTTCAAAAGCCCCATTAATTTCGTCGTTTCGAATACATTTCGATAATAAACCTATTTGCCGTATCTTTAGATATTGCGTTACCTGAATCAAGATACAAATGGGGCACGACAAATCGGAAGCTTGCTGCTCGGAGTGTTTTCGACCTTAATGCTAAGAGTAAAATGTCATAATTGTATGGCATGGCCGTGGCACGCTAGGAAGTGGTTAATTTGCGGACTATAGTAAGGTCAGTTCTTACATTGAAATGCAATTATTTGATTTTATCAAAGGTGGCTATGTGTGAGTTTACGAGTTGACGCTCCCCTATTTTTACAAACCATTTTGTTCTAAAAAGTATGGGTACGGGCATCATGTCCTCTAAAAGTTAATATGCATTGTAAAAATCGAACAAGTTACTTTATCATGTATTTTGAAAAAAGATAAAAGTTTTGACATAAAATCTGGAAATGAAAAATCTAATACTAATCGCATATACTACAAGATTGACTGACAGATTGATTAATATGAATGACTTAAACATAAGTCTAGCGACAGAATAGTTCAAAATGAAATAAATCGAAACGAAATTTTAATAATCTCGACATGTTTTGAGCCGTTTTGAAACTCAACATCGGGAGCACGGGCCATGACGGCAGCTCGATGAAAAGAGTTTGAAATTTTGTAAGTACTTTATATTTATTTTACCCGTGAGTCAGATAATAAGAGTAAATATCAAACAATAAAATAATAGCCAGACAATAAACTACGTATTTAAAGAAAATGTTTTTCGCTTTTAAAGTCAGTAAAACTTTAAAGAAGCAGCAATAACATCTCAAATAACTACAACAATGTAACGTAAATACAACGAACTTCAAAGTTTCTGCAGCAGTCTAGAGTTATATTCTGTCTCACGGTTAAAGTTCTTTAAGTAAGCTCGGCAGTTGCTGAATTAAGTCTCTAACTTCAACACTGAGGAGTAATACTAACATACGTGCGCTAAATCTAGACAAAAGATTTAGACAAACTACACAGTAACAGCCTAAAAGGGTCTTTTTGAAATCTAATTATTCGATAGATCTAGGATACTAATCTATGCAAATAACTTCAGTGGAGGAACATGATTACACACTAAAAACTCGAAAGCAAACAGTATTAACTCCGATTGAGATTCGAATTCGGCACTTCAATGCATTAAGTGATTTTGTTTACCACTGTACTAATCAAAAACAGAAAAAGTTAAAATTCTATTTCGCAATTTCTTAAAAAATGGTAGTATAAATTCTACATTTTTATGATGAAAGCTTCTAACGGTACCCTAAAGAAAGCAATTTAAATGTTGTGTTAAGAATAAATAATTGAGTGTTTCAACTCGGCGATAGCATCTTAATTTGTTGTAAAGACCGCTAATTTCTGCTTGTAGCAGGTTTTTCGTCGTTTCATGAAACCATTTTGCTTTTGTTCCTTTTGATTTGATCGCTAATAACTAAAAACAATAGAGTTTTTTATGTTTCTGGGGGTAAAGGAGATGGTAAATAATCGCTAGCGCCTAAAGTAAACACACTCGTCAAGGAGTTCAGAATAATGAGGTGAATTTACAGCATTTTAGGAAGGAGCACGTTCATAAATTTAACAATAAATCTAAAATTATAAAAATATTTAACATACATATTTACTTTTAATTATTACTAAAATAAGTTTTGTTGGATTTTTGAATTCATGTGCTCTGCCTACCCCTATTGGGAATACAGGCGTGAGAATATGTATGTATGTATGTATAAGTTTTAACTTTATATTCGAATTTCATTAATTTTAGGAGTAACCTAATCCGTTACCTCTTAAGCCGAAGACCGACTGTCAGTAGGTACTCTGTCACACCATTTCAAAACGGACATAATCATAAGTAATGAAGAACACGAAGAAGATATTATTTTGTTTTTAGCATAGCTAGTGAAATTCAGAAAAAATAGCATTCAGGTTACATTGGTGAATCTGGGAACATATCCCTAGAGTACAACTTTCCGCTACCCGCTCCGTCAAAAGCCTGGCGTGTCCTTCAATATGAGCATCGCCCGCGGCTTGCACTGCACAGGATTTGATTATGTTGCTCAATAAATGCCGACTTGACTTTAATTATGACGTTGTTCTGTGTTGTTGAACTGAAATACAGGACTTTTCGTTCAATTAAAACAGCTTATGTTTTAACTATTTTATGTGTCATCTTTTCATGTTTCAGAAAAGCATAGTTATGAGTGCTATGAAAAATAATGATGTCTTATCGTACAAATCTACCTATTGACTCTCTCTTAAATATTACATAATAGGTAGGTAGGTATATGTAAAACGAAAAAAGAGGTTTATTCTAGCATCCACATAAATTTCGACCTTTTTATTAAGTGTCTGAATTATTCCAACCATTTCTTTGTTTACACGATTGCCAAATACCTACTATCGTAAGATGCTAGTTTCTGTACGTAAAAACTTAATGTTTTAGACTCAGCGAACAAGCGTATCTTCTACAGATATTTTTTTTTATTATAAGATATATTTTTGCTGATTATCAGTTTTCCAGTAGATTTTTATAATGGTTCTTAGTAAACCTACTGGAAACTTGGTTTCGCAAACGTCGCCACGAAAAGCAACAGCTACAAGTCAAAGCGCGGGGCAGCCACTTATTTAGTTCAGACACCCGTTTAGTGGCCGGTGCGGGCCACGAGAAGCGTGCGACGATTGTAGCGTGTGGCGGCCACCGGCGTCAACCGTATGCGGCGAGCCCATATAAAATGTATCAAAACAGTTGTCCGTGTGCGGCGACACTTAGAAAGGTACCTTTGTTGAGTCGCTTACCTATGTTTAACTTGGTCGTGTAATACTAATCCAAATACCTGACATCTAGTCGGTCACATCAGTCATTGATTACACGTCTAAATTGCGAACAGTGGCAAGTGGCTCAACAATCCCGGTTTGTGACGGTACAAGGGTCTTACCTTTCTAAAGGCGACTCTGAAGTTCTCTGACAGGAAGGCGTACAGCACGGGGTTGACGCAACTGTTCATGTACGCCAACACGTGCGACACGATCTGCGCCGTCACCGTGAAGTAGTTGATGCTGTACGCGTCCAGTGCTTTCACTAGGAGAATTATCTGAAAAAAAAAACAACAGCCTTAAATCGGTTTTTGTTGTCGGGTATATTTATCTCTATTTATTCCGTGAATGTCATAGGACGCGCTAAGGAAAGGGGATTTGTTGTTTTAGGTAACAGGCTAGCAACCTGTCTATAACATCTTTTTCTGTATTTGAACCTCTTTAGGTTATAACTTTTTATGCTTAAATTGTTTAATTTTGCCTTGCGGTCTTGGATTTAGAGTAACAGCTTCCTTGACCTCTATTGATAAATGCAAAAGTATAATCGTGACTAGTAACATCAAATTACTAGATAGAGATGGTGTAAATCATTTTTATGGAGAATTTTAACAGTGTCACTCATGGACGTAAGATTCTTCATTTATTTGCTTAGGCCGTCGCTAGTGTGTACGGTCACTGCAAACTCATCCTTACCAATATATAAATGTGAAAGTGTGTTTGTTTGTTTGTTTGTTTGTTTGTTTGTTTGTTTGTCCGTCTTTCACGGCTAAACGGAGCGATGGATTGACGTGATTTTTTAGGTAGAGATAGTTTAGGGCACGGAGAGTGACATAGGCTACTTTTTATCCCGGAAAAAATTGATGTTCCCGAGGGAAAACAAAAATATAGTTTGCTATCATATTACTATATAAATATAGATCGATATCAATCGATAACCGATCGATAGATGATAGATCGATGGCGCCGTGTGTCGTTTGAAACGAGAAGTTTTCTTATAGTTGTGCTTTATACCGCAATATAACCGAGTTCCACGCGGGCGGAGCCGCGGGCGGAAGGCTAGTATTATTATAAAAAGGAGAATAGAAACTGACGTGTGGGCAGCACTAATGCGTTTTATGTTGTTACATTATTTTCACCCGTCTTATTAAACAATGTTAGTGACGTTATATAAAGGACTATTACAGCCAAAGAACGCTTTATTGTGGGCGATGGGCTAGCAACCTGTCACTGCAATAACACGTTTAACTATCTGGGAAAATCTGGTTACCTTATGCTCTGCCTACCCTTCTTGGGAATACAGGCGTAAGATTATGTATGTATGTGTGTTTGTAACTTTTCAAATAACCACCTTCCAATCCTACCGACTGCTACCTGCTAACTCGAAACCTACAAATATGCTAGAAGTGGCCGCGAAGCGTTAATTAGTAATGGTTTTATCTATGTAGAGTTACGTGTGCACCGCCGTTTGGGAATACAGGCGTGACGTATGTGTGCTATGTTAACTTTTAAACTCTAGCTTCTAAATTAAAAGAATAGATAATCACACACATTCCACGATCTAAAATAATAAATAATAGCCATTAAAACGGCCGTACCGTGACATCCATCTGGGCGCCGTCAAAGGATAGCGAAATTCATCAAAATGTCAATAGAATTAAAATAAACAAACCTTGTTTCAGTTGTTTATTGTTTACTTCCTTCGAAGGTTCGCGCAGCTTAACTTTGTCTTGATTTTGTTTAAAGTTGGCAACAGTTACAGCCCCAAGCTTCGAGTGTTTACGGGCGAAATACGATTTGTAATGGGAGTCATGTTTTCCAAATATTGTGAGATTTGCAAAGATTTGGACCTCGGCAACTTGGGTGAAATCAATTGTTACCGTGCTAAATTGGGGAGCTAAGACTTCAACGGACGATCCCAATATTAATTGCATCGATGATTTGGCGTACTATGGAAAAGACGACAGGATGTATGGGCGCTGTGAAGCCCGCTCTACACTCGCGGCGCGAAGTCGCTCCGTGAATTCATAATAACTAAGCGCGAACGCTAAGGCGTGAACAACATCTACTCTCGCGATTTGCGGCTTTCGCGGGCGTTCGCGGGTGTTCGCGTCGCGAGTGTAGAGCGCGCATGAGAAATGACTCCAATAGAAGAGATCTCTGTCCAGGCAGATGTTATGCATGGGGACCGAAGTCCGCAGAGAAAAAGTTAAAAGTTTTGGACCCGTCTTTCGACATATTCGTTCTAGCTTTGGCTTAAAGAAACTAATTGGCCCAGATACGAATACTCATGAACACACTAAAGACTACCCGCCTACTTCGACCTATGTTACAAATTGAAGTTAAATTCTAGGATGAATGACCTAACAATTTAATTCTAGCATGAGCACTTTTACATCCGGACGTCATTTTGTAAATAATTTAAATGTAGAGTTTCAAAATTACTGACTACCCCCATCGAATGAATATTGTGTAGTAACTCTCCTTTTCATTAATAATAAAACATTTTAATTACATCGTAAAATAATTAAACCGCAAAATTAACGTTCCCTCGTCACTAAGTATACAATTTCATTTTGAAATTAAGAACAAGAGGGAATAATAATCTCGCAACTTTGAGTAATCTTTATGATATTAAATGCCCCAAATTCTCTTTGAAGCCAGATATCTGTTAACATAGCGGACTCTCGTAAATCAGAAAGCTTATTTTCATAATTTAATACAAATACTAATATTACTTTAACATAGTACGCGAGATATTAAATAAAATATTTCAAGAACCTTCAATGTTAAAGTACCAAATACATAACGTTAGCGTTGTCTCTCACAGATTCAATGTCACCATTTTGATCTTGTTTTCGACACAGATTGAGGTGCCTTTTTCTAGAAACAACATAGTCACGGGATAAAGTGCACTTGCAGTTTGTTTGTTTATCTTTCATTTTTATATTTTATTAATTACATCCACATTATACCAATTTCAATTCAATATTTGTCGTTAAGACGACATAAACGTCTGTCGGGTCAAATTAAATTTTAGCATCAAAATCACCTCCAAAGAAACAAGATCGTCCAATTGTCATATCATAAATTCCATGTCAATAATGACGACGCGACAAACGCAACGAAGCAGCGTATCCTTGCTCTAACACTCCTTAACTCTAAAAAGTTGCGAATAAGAGTTTAGAAGTGTTATAACTATTTGAAATTTTCCTCACGTTTTCAATTGTAAACGTGAATTCGTTTTAAATCAAAGCTAAGCTTTCACACAACTAGATTTCTTCTCACGAAACGCGTTAAAGACTTGTTAAACAATTTAGAGCCAACCACGTCTGGACTCCGGATCTTTAGTTACAATACAAGTACTAGGTACTACCACAGTATAAAGCCCGTATTTGATCAATAGAGCTTGAATTTTTCATTTCACGACAAAAGAAAACTATGCTGTATTAACATTAAACTTTTTCTTGCGTTCATTCTTTCACAAATTTTCCTAGACTAAACAAAATTTGTCTAATTTAAATAATTCATAGGTTAACCAAACATCTAACGCGCAAAGTTAATTAAAAGTGAGGTAAGTCTTGGTTTTTTTTGTTTTATTTTTAGGCGACAGGCTAACTGTCTAACTTATACATTATGATGGCGAAGAGAAGATGGCGGGACGATTTGGAGCGTCAGATCTGACTGACGAGATTTGTCAAAAAAAAGTGGAAAGAAAAGGGGGAGGCTTTTGCCCAGCAGTGAGACATTCTACAAGTTATGTAAAAGAAGATAAATATTTAGGATCCATTTCTTTAACACTTTACACTTGAGGCATATGACATGATCTAGATACATACATACATACATACAGTCACGCCTCTTTCCCACAGGGGTAGGCAGAGACCACTTTGTTCCACTTGCTACGATCCTGGCATACTTCTTTTGCTTCATCCACATTCATTAGTCTCTTCATACATGCTCGTCGATTTCGGGTACTCTTGACCTGACCTGTTTCTAAAACGTCCGCGATTTGGTCACGGAACGTCCGTCTAGGTCTTCCCCTCCCAACACACCCATTCACACTTCCCGTATAAATCTGTTTAGTCAATCTTCTTTCATCCATCCTCTCTATATGACCAAACCAGCTAAGCATACTTTTTTCAATCCTTGTCACTATGTCTACTTTCACACCAGCTTGTTCCTGATCTAGATATCTTACTATATTGTACTGTGTCACAGCTCTCCCAAGCCAGGGGTACTCAACGCTGACCCCGATGTCAGGGCACGTCAACTCTTTGTACGTTATATTTTATTCCCTTTGCCAAGTCACAAAGTACAGGTGAAATGTTGCCGGCGCCTGGCTCGAATTTAATTTCGGTAATTTGAGTGATAAGAGGTTTTTTCAGCAAACCTCAGGGGTGGAAGGAGTGAGATAACGATATTGCGAGGCGGGGAAGCGATTTTACTTTTTTCACGGTTAAAATGTTATTGCTGTCTGAGGGAGTCTGTGTGTTAATAAAAATTAAAATAAAACCGTACAAGTGCGACTCGGACTCGCGCATGAAGGGCTCCGTATCAAAAACAGGAAAAAAAAACACATTTTTTCTACGGGTACCCCTTAATTATTATTGTGTTTTTAGTATTTGTTGTTGTAGTGACAAAATACAAATACATAGGTACATAATCTGTGAAAATTTCAACTGCCTTTCTATCACGGTTCTTGAGAATGGTGACCAAAAAACGACCAAAATATCACGTTTTTTGTATAGGAGCCCCTCTTAATTAATACTATTATTTTGATTTTAGTACTTTTGTTGTTATGTTCGCTAGATTACTAAAATTTCGAATAGCAACAGTCACTTTAACAAAGTAAAATAAAACTGGGACATAAGGTAAACGTCCCTGTGTTCGACACTGACCTAATACATAGCACTTTCAACCTTATGCCATGGTAAGACAGGTAACAGATGGGTGTCATCTACTGGGCGTTGAGGCGTCGAGCATTGATACATTTACCGTACACGTTTTTCTACTGAGGTTAGCTCGATATGTATCAGCAACGCGCTACAGTGGCTGGTATGCGGGTCACACGCGATGATGGGTCACTATTTGATCCAAAACAAGACAAGTAAATCTCGATACAGAGACGTAAATGTACATCCTTTTTATTTCACTGTGACTCTCACGGTACTTTTATGTTTGAAGTTGCTACATTGAAATTTAAACTGAAATACAAAGCATCTCTGTTGGATTTAGTTCTTACTTATTGGTAGCTATAGAACAATCGACGAGTAATGATCCCTGGGACACTGACAATAATAATCACGATACAACCTTGTAGCGGCGTCACCGTTACATTGAAATCGAACCGTAGGCGTTTAAAAATTACGTTTATTTATTTTAGGTAGATTTATTTCATTACAATGATATTTCGATGGAATTATAACAATTCTTAACATTTACAAGGAATTATCTCAACCAGAATTTACGTTTACGTCTTGCAAAAGTTACTTCGTTTGGAAGACATCGACTAATGTGGAAAAATATCGATAAAAAAATGTCGATAAAAATGTCGATAAGTTGAAAAGAATGTACACAAAATACACTAAAGTAGTACACTTTCCGTCTTCGATTTATAATCATTTAAGTTGTCTGCAATGCGAAATGCCGAAAAGACTACGTAAAACTGTACTCAACAGTGAAACGCTGGAGTTTGTGGTGCGCTTGCGAGATCATTTTGCTCGCGAGCAACAAAATGGTGGACCTTTGTTGCCAATTGAGAACGTACGCGACCGTGTTGCTGATGCTCTGGGAATCGGAAAGGCTACCGTCTCCCGAATTACAAAGGAGAAGTTCGGCAAATCCTCGATGGAGAAGAACATACTCTCATCTCCAAAGAATAAGAAACATAACAGGGCATACCCCGTAACCCATCCCGATGACTTCGATGTGGCTGCGAATGCTGCGATACGGAATCATATTTACGTCAACTTGCAAAAACTTATTGGCATCGCTGAAATCTGCTGATTTATTTAAAGGCGGTATCACTTCTCTCAGAGTCGTCAGTTTATCTCCTCATTATTTTATCGCCCTGCATTTTTAATAATAACCGTACTCAAACTGATTTGACTATGCCAATAGATGCACAAAGATATCATAAATAGAGGGATTTTAACAAAAATTTAAAACAGTTACCGGCCAAATTTTTGCTGGTAATAATAAGGATTTTGTAAAAAAACTTTTCGGTACGGTACGGGCCTTACATAAATGACCTGATTCACAAAACGAAAGTTTGTTTACTGGGTAAAATTATACGATAAGGAAATGAAATGGGTCCATTTCTATTTTTGGAAAATTTAGGTTTTTTTAGTTTTTAATTTATGCCAAAAAAATTAAATCACTTCAACGACAACATAACAAAACTCCTTCGTCTTTAATAAAGTTAAGTTCCATCGACACGCCCCATCACTAACGTGAACTGTCATGGCTCATGTCAGGGATCATGTCTCGCCGATTGTCCTATAGTAAATTTGCACGGGACGTAGGTGCGCAAAATAAAGCAAATATACGAAACGCTTCCAGCTTGCTCTGTATCCGATACTGCGATGTACTTTTTCATTCGCAGTTTTTCATAGAAGAGTAATAAAAGTGAACAAAGTTTGATGCCATGCATATTGCGAAAGGGAATATGTATTTCGCTGTTGAATGCTTTTTGCTGTATGCGTATGGTGCTAGAAATTAGGTGCGGATGTTGTCAAGGTATGTAATTAACACATACATTACATCATGCCTGTATTTCCAAATGGAGTAGGAAGAGCCCACAAAACGTTGCAGAGAGAAAACCGGGACTATTTCATGTTTTGGAGCTACTTCCAGCATATTTTTTAGTTCTTAAGTTAAGAGGGATATTGCTGACAGATTGCTAGTTTCTCGCCTCAAATATACCTTAACCGTAACCTATAACTATTTTTTAGTCACTTCTTACGTCATCTATAGAACACAGAGAAAATATACATACATACATACAGTCATATATTCTCACGCCTGTATTCCCAAGAGGGGTAGGCAGAGCAGACGAATTCAAAAATCCACTGTCACGTTTAGCAATTTCAGGGTAACCAGATGGTTAAACGTGATAGTGACAGAAAATATATGACTAGTTAATTCCCACTAAAAGCATACATACATCACGCCTGTAATTCCAGATGGTAGTAATAAGAGCCCACGAAACGCTACATAGACACATCCAAGACTATTTCACGTTTCGCAGCTACTCTTAGTAAATGTCCTCTCTAGGTTTTATGTTCAGAGGTTTATTAATGATAGGTTGCTAGCCTGTTACCTAAAATTGACCTTAGTCGTCTTCTACGACATCTATAAAGCAAATGGAGAAAATATACGTACAGTAGTACAGACCCCGATTAACAGTCACCAAGAGTTCACAAGAAGCTCAACTCACCTGTATAGGACACCAGCACACAGCAAACACGACGACCACCACAACCACCATTCTGGTGACCTTCTTGCGCCCCCTCCTGCTCTCCGCTGACACCCGCCCGCCAGGCGCGCTCTTCCACAGCCTTATCAGCATGCACATGTATAAAAAACTTATCAGCGCCAACGGCACGACGTAGGAAGACAGGAAAAAAGACATCTGGAACCCCAGCTTGCTGTACCCTTGCTCTTCTAGAAACACGCAAGAAGAGTGGTTCCTCTGGTAGTAGGAGTACTCTCGCTCACCGTGGCAGATGCCGACGGGTATCGCTGTCGTTAAGATCATAACCCAAATACAAGCTATTGCTAATAGCGCGTTCTTCTCAGTTCGTATCGACATTGATGCTATGGGGTGCACGACAGCCATGAACCGGTCTAGAGACATGAGCACTAAAGTGTACACTGACGCATGTGCCGTAACAACTATAAAGTATTGTACAACTTTGCACCATAAATCTCCGAAGGGCCATCTTGGCATCACGTAGTCGGTTGCCGTGAAGGGTACGCAGAAGATAACGAAGAGAAGATCAGCTACAGCTAAGTTTATGATTAGGAGGTTGGTTGTTGATCGCATGCCAGGGTTGGCAGCCACCACGAGGACCACGAGGGCATTGCCGACCAAGCCAACGATTCCGATGAAGCCGAAGAAGATTGGCACAACCCTGGACACGACCTTTTCCAACAGCTCCCCGCTTTCAAACTCGTTGCTATAATTACATCCAGTGAGACTCGCTATCTCTTCATTTGTGACGTTCAAGCATATATTGTACAATTCTTCGTCGGAATCCATTTTAGTGCGGGTTGTTTCAGTGCTTCATGTTTTTAGAGGGTTGGGTTACCTGGAACAAGAAAGTTTAGGTTAATTGTGAAACCGTTAAAATAGAGCGACCAAATTAGTTATGCAGGGAAATTGTAATAATATGTTGCCGCCGTGCTCTGGGGAGGTAATTAAGTTACCGTGGTTCATACAGAACGTGTTTTAATTAAAACAACAGTCAAATTGTACAGTGTTTTGTCGATGGCGATAGCGTTTGCTGTAGGAAATTTTAGGCGTGGTAATAATTAACATTTTGCAAAATTCATGATACTACAATATAACGGCAACATAATACCTATATTTTTTCTTATTATAGACGTTTCAATCGTGTAGGTAAGTAAGGAATTAGATAATATTTTTTAAAAATTTTGAGCTGCAAAATTTTGGTACGTGAGGAGCCCTATACAAATAATTATTTATAACAATATTAACACTAATAGTATAATATGTAATTCGTAACATCTTAACGGCTCATATAAGAACAATAGCATATTTATGGCGGTAATACAGACATTAAAAATATCACTTTAAATCACGTGCGCACTGAATACATAATGAATGATTGTGTATTCAACATTTGACCTGAAAATGTTACAGTACCTGATCGAAACCTCAAGTTTTCTTGTTCATTGGTCCCATGGATTAGTGGGTGGGATGAAGGGTACATTATCATAATCCTTTATGCTTGAACGAGTTTAAAGCTTAAAGTTTAACTGTGTTAAACAAGTTACAACAGGAATTCTGATTACTCAAAGACATAATGATTTTACGTAAAAAGCATTTAACATCTCTTTTTTCACGCTTGAAAAGAACGGCACATGTTTTTTACAGGGGGGATAACAAATTGCCTCTATAGCCTTAGCTCAGGCAAAGGCTGTGTGGTGTCGAGAAATAACATCTTTCCACTTTGTCTGTGGATGTCGTAAGAGGCAACTAAGGAAAATATATTAAACTACAATTTAGGCGACAGACTAGCTATCTGGCTCTATCATACCTCTTTACTAAACCTAAAACTTATTAAAGAAGTGGCTATGAAACGAAAAAATTAATAGTTTAATGTCGTCATGGTTTTTACTAATGAATGATAATTTTATTAATCATTAAACTACCGTGAGACTCGCTCATGTTGAAAATTGTTCGGAAACTCACGTTAATAAAATCGAGTTTAGATCGACATGTTTCAGACTAATTCGTAGCCCTTCATCTAGGAGCCGCGGAACTGCGTCAACAGCGAGTGTGGAGGTGCCTTTACAAAATGATGTAGTTAGTTTTGTGTGCTACCCTATTTTTGACAATAATATAAATGACGATTATAACGAGGGTAGTCGTGTGCCAGTGTTAGTTTCGTTGAGCACGCGTAGTCGCGCGAAGAGAGCGGAGGCGCGCAGTTCGCGTTTGGCAGCAGCAGCTGCCGCGGCTCCTAGATGAAGGGCTACGAATTAGTCCGAAACATGTCGAGCTAAACTCGATTTTATTAACGTGAGTTATCCGAACAATTTATCAACATGATTATTTTATATTACGTTTCGTATGATTTGCCTTATTTGGGAACAAAGGCGTGATATATGTGTGTATAAAGTTTATTCAAACAAATAGCGACGTTATGTATGATTTTGTAAATTTATAACCAACATTTAAAACCTTAATCCTCACTTAAATTATAATCTGTCACCAAACGACGAGTCGTAAAAACGTTACGAAAGCAGAATGTTTCAAAGCATGTAAGTTTAATTTCGCATTCGTTTCACACATTCACTTTGGTGCTCAGGAATAGGTGGCTTTGATGAATATTTTCCGAGAAATAAAATGGACATTTATGGCTACAGTTCTGTTCTATATTTATCTACTTGACTACTAAGCGCTAAAGCTTGTTTAAGAATGGGAACATTTAAATTAAAACTTTAAAATGTTAAAGAAGGATTATTTTATAGTACATTCATTTTTTTTAGAGTGTTTAGAGGGTGCTCAGTGATTTTTATATCCTCTGTGGTGTCGGGGTAGAATAACGCTTGTCCATTGCTTCCGTGGATGTCGTTAGAGGCGACTAAGGAAATAGGTTAAGGTATATTTTAGACGACATGCAACCTGCCACTTTAAAATCTAGATGATATGCTATGCTAGCTGATATGCTAAATGCGGCAACGAAACATGAAATAATATAGTCATCGTTTTGTCTATACGGTTTTGTGTGCATTATCTACCTACCCCATTTGGTAACATAGGCGTGATTGTATGTATGTATTGTTCGTGAGGAAACCTACACACAGCTATGAAGTAATTAAACGTTGTGTGTGAAGTTCCTAATCCGCACTGGGCCCGCGCGGGAACTATAGCCCTAGCCCTCTCATACTGAGAGGAGGCCTGTGCCCTGCAGTGGGACGTATATAGGTTGATGATGATGATGATTGTTCTATGCCTTTTCAAACCTAAAATTATGGTAAAGTGGATTCAAAACGCGAAACAGAGTTTTGACAATGTACCTAACCTTTTATGTGCTTCGCCTACCACATTTAAGAATAAAGGCGCAAATACAATGTACCGTTTGAACGTTTCGCTTCTAATCTTTTTCAAAACACTCACAATTAATTGAACAAAATTCATAACAAGCCTTCCCTTTACCCGCTGTACGATTCCAGCGCATTTTTGAAGTTCTATTTTAACATTTTCCTGCTGCTTTCGTCTTGCTCCATGCGTTTCATCTTGACATATTATTTTTAACGTTCACAAAAATTCCAAAAACATTGCTCGACAAAGGAAACCCCTGTTTTGTTACGACAATACGCGTGTTTCCGTCATTCTCTTCGGTAATAACCTCTGGATTGCATTCATTTCTCGACGAAGCTTTGTATTCTTTTATTTTCCATTCTGGCCAAAGGTTTGCTATAAATTGGGCTTTTTTCTGCATAAAAATGCCATGAATATCAATAAGTTGAGGGTCCCCTGAGGGTATAAATAACGAGTCGTAATTAATATTTTTGATGAATGTTTTATTAACTTTGCCACATTAACCATACATACATACATACATAACCGTCACGCCTTATTCCCTGCGGGGTAGGCAGAGACAACAGAGCGCCATTCGCATCTATTCTGACATACTTCTCTCGCTTCACTCACATTCATCACTCTTGTCATACACGCTCGACGGTTTCGGGTACTCCTTATTTGGGCTTTGTTTAGTACATTAACCAATGCATAGCATTTGTTTATTTACTTCTAAATATGTTTTTTTGTAAAAAATCAAACAAAAGATAAACGGTACTTCCCCTATTGGATGGAAGGTATTACTTTCCATGTCTTAACAACAGAGTAAACAATCCGATGCGTAGTTTTTATTTAATAATTATCACTATAATTCTTATTCTCCCATATTTTCCATTTTTATTTCCCATATAAATACAACCACACATAATTTTGGCCGCTTCGGCTGATAATGTACAGTACGCAAAATGTGCCAACAGTACGTAAAATGTACATAATGCAAAGTCAATAGCATGAAAACAAAATTCGTACTGAATTGCCGAATGTGCGAATGAAAATTTTCGAAAAAAAACATTTCGAGAACTGTTTACTGCAAAGTTTGCAATCCGTAAATGTTGGTTGTGCATATTGTACAATCATCATACGTACATTTGACTTTTTGTCGCACACAAATTAGACATTACATGATGCACATGATGAAGATCGTGCGGATTGTACATTTTCGTTCTTGCACATTTTGCTTATAGTGTACATTTTGCATATTGGACATTATCATCCAAATCGACTTTAGCTATTTAAAAATCTAAATCACCTACTACGTACTTTAGACACGTCTATTTTAAACACCATCCACGTAAATCTAAAATCATCAACATACAATTCTGAGATATGTTTCTCATCCGAATCTCATCAGTACGAACTGTTAACAGGATGGTCTATTCCTGTCTACTCAACCAGATTTATTTAAAATAAACACGTTTTCCGTGAGTTCTTGATTAGACACTATAGCTGTACCGTCACGTGGTTTAATTCCTTAGCTACTTTAAATGTACGGATATGTGTGGAATTGTGGATATGGACGTTGCAACAGCCTTTATTGATTAAACTACACGGCAAGTCAATAAGTGAGTTTTTCGTTGAACTTTTAGTTGTGTCTAAACACACTCTAAAGTTACACCTCTCCATCCCTCGTAGATGTTATTAAGAGGTGACTAATCAGATTGGTAAAGGTATGTTTAATGTTTTAATCTTTCGCGATTCTCACTCATATTTATAAATACGCGGGACTTAATCACGATTTAGTAGTAGTGGTAGTTCGTGACCACGGTCGCTGTAACGCGGCCGAAACGTCGAGAAGGCAAATAAATAAAATCGTAATTAAGTCCCGCGTATGTATAAATAAAAGGTATGTTTTACGCTAAAGACTGGCAAACTGTTAACTACACCTAACTGTGCAACTAAAACTACCAAAAGTGCTAAAGCATGAATCACTTCCCACACTCAAGTCAAAAAATACATTACATACATAAACTAGCTTTTGCCCGCGGCTTCGCTCGCATTAAGTTCGGAATGACACAGTAGAGATCTCGGATTTTTTATAATCCATCACTTCTCTAAAATGAGGGGTGTAAGTATGTCAGACAACGGGATTTTCCGGCTAATTCCCGTTCCCGTGGGAATTTCGCAATATCCTGTTGCAACTAAGCTTAAAGTTTACTAAGGTACCTGCATGCCAAATTTAAAGCGTCTAACTTAAGCGGTTTTTGATTTTTCATACAACGGGATTTTCCCGCTAATTCCAGTTCCCGTGGGAATTTAGCAATATGCTGTTGCAACTAAGCTTTAACTTTACTAAGGTACCTGCATGCCAAATTTCAAGCGTCTAACTTAAGCGGTTTAGATTTTTCATACAACGGGATTTTCCCACTAATTCCCGTTCCCGTGGGAATTTCGGGAATTCCCTTCTTAGTGCACCTCTACGGTACCCAAGCTACGTCCCTTCCAAATTTCAAGTGCCTACGTTTAGCCGTTTAGGCTGTGCGTTGATATGTCAGTCAGTCAGTCAGTTTCTCCTTTTATATATATAGATCACACTGAACGAGTGCGTTGTTTGAGTGCACTTTGTATGGAGGTTGACTTCTTTCCGGTTACTGTTTTGTCGCACTATATCCGTTTTGACAAGGTTTCCGTACTAGCAAGGGAGAAATTTTACATTCAACGAAAAGTACGTGTAGCTATAGAGATTAGTAGACGTCCAAATTTTAATCGAGATAGTGGTTGGTCGGTGCCTCCGAGTTGGAAGACAGTTTTGAATCTTCGTACTGCGTCAACAGCGAGTATGGACGTGCCTTTACAAAGTGATGTAGTTAGTGTTGTGTGCTACCCTATTTTTTTCAATAATATAAATGACGATAATAACGAGGGTCATCGTGAGCCAGTGTTAGTTTCGTCGAGCACGAGCAGTCGCGCGAAGAGAGCCGAGGCGCGCAGTTCGCGCTTGGCAGCAGCAGCTGCCGCGGCTCCTAGATGAAGGGCTACGAATTAGTCCGAAACATGTCGAGCTAAACTCGATTTATTAAACGTGAGTTATCCGATAATTTTTCATCATGAGTGAGTCTCACGGTAGTTTAATGTATAGTCTACGCTACCTCTTCATTTTGAACCCAACTCCAGCTTAACCCAATTTTTTGTTTAATTTACAATTTCCGTTTAGCCGAATCGAAGTCGTAATAATATTTCTAAATCAGACTTAACGTGTTTACGGCTTTAATTTGCACGCAGAAATATATCAATCGGTGCTAACATGTGAAAATGTATAGTTAATGAATCACCAAGTCTTCCTACGCTGTTTATAAATTGTAGTGTTCTTTAGACTTTATTGGCAGAAGAGGCAGACCACACACTGAGAACTCAAGGTCGTGCATGGATTTGGATTGTTTAATAATACATTTTTAATTATAAGCCTGTTAAAGTGTGTCGCTGTTTGAAAAATTCTCCTGTTAACATCCACTAGTTCTATGGCGTTAGCAATTCTTTTCCGAACGCGTATAAATCATCTTATCATCTCGTATTTTTTATTCCTTTCAGGGTAGGTAGAGACAACAGAACGCTACACGCTTCGATTCTGGCGTACTTTTCTCGTTTCATTCACTCTCATCTCTCTAGTCATGCATAGGTACTCGAAAATTTCGGGTACTTCTAATTTAACCTTTTTTAGAATACCACCGATCAAATAAATATATTATTATGTCGGAGGGGACAACCGGATTAGGCGGAAAGCTTTTGAGTTGTCATCCGCCATTCTTCATAATTCACAGACAAACGTTACAGATTGGTATTCGATATGAAACGCGGAGAATTCTGGCTTGCGTCCGTCCAGTCTGCCCTCCATGACCGTTCCCCATTTTCCAACAAGCACAGACTACCCCCAAACGATGACAGCTGTCAATGTCATCATTTGACGTCTCACATGATACCATAGATGTTTCGCACGATCGAAGCGCCACCTCCTCGATATATAAGTTGTGATCTTCGAGGGCACCCTTGCCCAACGTACCTTGCACACCCCTCTTCGTTCATTCTCTCCTGGTGCCCAAACCAACGGTAACATTCCATTCTCTATCCTGATTTCAGCATCTTTTTTCAGAACACATTAATCTCCAGTCATTGTTCGTGAACATTTTTAGAAAAAATCGACATCTGAGGACTTTACAAACAATAATAAATTCTTATATTAGTTAATCTTAGACCTCTAAAGAATAAATCACACATAACGCCGTGTCGTATCTGAAGTACGTCGTAATAAAAGTGATAATATCAATAAAACAACCAGAATCTCTGTAAATCTATTACCCGGGTAATAATCATAAAGTAGAGCATTATAAAACTGTTGCCAAGCTATAACACTTACGGTCTGACGAAAAAACATGCTTAAGCGTCGAGATTTTGCCGGAATCGCCCATTTTCTAGGCTACTAAGTAATAGATATAGATAACCACGCACAGTGTTTTTTTTGGAGCTCATTTTGGGACAGCCTCATTTTATTGTATAATCAAATGCTACAATATATCACGAATATAAGACAAAAACTCCCGAAGTGCTCTGTGGTATAGTTTTTGAGAAAATTAGTTTCAAAGTTGAAGTCCCGGATTTATGAAGAAACGGAAAAACAATAATTAAAAAAAAACTACACTTTTCTGACCCACTTTTGCAACGTGGCTCGAGAGGGCTAATATAAAGTTACATTTTGAAATATTAGTTGGTGCGCTAGGGCTTGTCAGTTCCAAGTTAATCACATTTTCATGAAAATAGTTTTCTTTTTTTTCTGGCTAAGGTCTTCACTATTAGCGGCTGCTTTTTATTTTAAAATGTAGCCATACGTGGAGACTACAAACACAAAAAAAATCAGCTGCTAGAACCGCGGAACTTCGGAGAAATCATTACTTGAAAAAAAATCTCGGATTCCGGGATTATGGTAAAACATTGTCGATTATTTTTAGTATTCGAATTGGTCATTAGGATGATAATACGTGAAGTTAATAACTGTTAAAATCAATTAGAGAGACAATATTTGTTTTTCGTCGTTCACCTTTTTTCCTAAACAATTTTTTTGGCATTAATGATTCCACTAAACTCTAAGCTTTATTGACTGAAGCCTATGTTATGTATTGTTTGTCAATTGTGTTTGTTTACTTACTTTGTACAATGCAGAGTTTATTGGTCTTCTAGATACTGTAAATAGCGGTCACAATACCTACCTTGTCTTACTAACCAGCATTGGGTTCGTGTGGTAAGGTGCGGCCTGAAGCCTTCGGCAATTTTTGTAAAGATTTGGCAAAAAAATATGTAAAAGACCACAACTATGCACAAAATTTTAATTCACGGCGAAAACATTATTAAAAGTTCAGCGCTGCCAGTAGGATTGCTGTCCGAACAGGCTGGAGAGTCTCAAAACAAATTTTGGCGATACGATCGCGAACACAATTGCCAGAAAGACAGTAGACAGCACACTTTTAAAGATTTATTTCAAAGCTTGAGTCATCCGATCCAGCCTTATCCAGTACAAGACTAACTAGACGTCAAAATAGCCCGAAAAAGATATCTCTGCCCCCTCCGGTCATTGAAATGTTAGAACCGTTTGAATTTAATAACAACGATGACGATGATGACGATGAGGATGTTGCAGTTGAGGGCACTGAAACTGCCGAAAGTGAATTCACAACAGTTCCACTAACGAAAACGATCCATTTACATGGTAGATGACGAAAAAAAAAATGGTCTCTCAAATTGATTTTAACAGTAATTAACTTCCCGCATTATCATCCTAATGACCAATTCGAACACTAAAAATAATCGACAATGTTTTACCATAATCCCGGAATCCGAGATTTTTTTCAAGTAATGATTTCTCAGAAGTTCCGTGGTACTAGCAGCTGATTTTTTTTGTGTTTGTAGTCTCTACGTATGGCTACATTTTAAAATAAAAAGCAGCCGCTAATAGTAAAGACCTTACCCAGAAAAAAAAGAAAACTATTTTCATGAAAATGCGATTAACTTGGAACTGACAAGCCCTAGCGCACCAACTAATATTTCAAAATGTAGCTTTGTATTAGCCCTCCCGAGCCACGTTGCAAAAGTGGGTCAGAAGTTTGTAGTTCTTATTTAATAATTGTTTTTCCGTTTCTTCATAAATCCGGGACTTCAACTTTGAAACTAATTTTCTCAAAAACTATACCACAGAGCACT
>BHDV01063476.1:173382-222375 GCA_005406045.1 Adoxophyes honmai
AAAAAAAAAAAAAAAAAAAAAATACAGCCGAATTGAATACCTCCTTTTTTTGAAGTCGGTTAAAAATAGGGTTCCGTACCAAAAGGGGGAAAACGTGACGTTATTACTCCTACAACAATCGCGATTTTTCATGTGTTTTTGGGTGGATAAAATTAACATTAATTGTTGTAGGTATTATCGAACCGCGATTAGAAAGGGATTCGAGAGTACCGTATTAGCACAATTGTACTTAATAAATGATTAAATATAATTATAAACCAATATTTGATATCTTCATAAGTGCAGACCCTTATAGGTAATAGAATTAATAGCCGTATTTGCATATTTAAAGTCTATTCTCGGTAAATCCAGTCATTTTTTTAATAAAATTTTTTAATATCATAATATCTGACAAATCTGTCACTAACCACATTATTTCGCTTTATCAAATTGCCGTAGCTGTTCAAAAATACATAAATAAAAAAATATTTAAAATACTTTAAAAACGCTACAGGTTTAAGAAATTTAATTCTATTTGATCTGAAGTATTATCTCTTAATGCTAACGGAAAACAATAGAAAAACGATACATAATTTGATATTTTTTCCATGCTTTAGAAATTCACTGTACCAAAATAACAATTTACTTTATCTGCATACTCTACCACTGACAATGTCATATCATGCATTTAGTTCAAAAACGACGTATGAGCTCAATCCCTTTCTAAACGCGGTTTGATAATATATTTACTTTAAATTGAAATAAAATAAGTAGGCATTTAATGGGGTTCCCATACATAATACGTGATTTTTTTGCAGTTTTTGGTACGGAACAAGCGCGAATCCAACTCGCACTTGGTCGGTTTTTTTAAGTTAGCTTCCTTAACTCGACTATAGCACTTTAACCACAAGAAATCAAAACAGCATAACTTTACGGGCAATTTCCTGCAAATCGCGCGTCCACTTCAAACCAGTTTCCGATTATACAGTTATCTGAAGCCATCATGAAATCTATTGAAAGCGAGATAAAGAGCTAATGGCTGTATTAAGCATTTAAAGGACTGGGAATCTAAATTGAGGACATCTTTTGCCAAGTTCCTTTTATTACTTCGTTTGAAGATGTCGTTTATAAAATGGGGACGAAATCAAGAGGCGCCAGAATGAAACTGATGGCACGTTTTAAGTTTGTTTTCAGACCCTGGCATATAATTTGGCTAGATTTTAAGTGGAGGGGGTAAGTTTGTGCATCAGTTAAAAAAAGCGATGTGCGGAGTTACCCTAACAACTTAAAACCTATGTTGTTTCAAATCAGAAATCAGACACGACACAGAATTTGAAATCCGACACATACATTCATACATACATATTTTATAATCACGTCTAGGCAGAGCATACGAAACGTGACATAGACATAACTATGTTTTGACTATTTCACATTTCACAGCCAATTCTAGCAGTTTTAGGTTTAACAGATGGAAAAGGTACCTATAATAGTGAGAGGTTGCTAGCGTTTCGCCTAAAGCATACTTCAACCTATTTCCTTAGTGGCCTCTTACGACACCCACGGAAGAAACGGAGAAGTGTTATTCTATCCTGTCACCACACAGGAAACCCGACACGGGGACAAACTAGTTTACAAAAATAAGGTTTTCTTTTTTAAAGAGCAAGTCTTCTGGATTGCCGCAATCAAAGGCAACACAAAGTTGAGACAGTTGCTCAGGCCGTACCAACTTTAGTCGTAACCCCTTATGAAGGCAATAAACCAACTTTGAAAATAGTTGCCGGCAACTTGTGGGTACTGGAGCCTCAATAAAAAGGGGGAACTTTAGTTTTTCAATGAACGGTTTTTGCGAATTCCATACAACTATTTAGATGAAATGAGGGATTGTTGCTTCCGTGAAGTCGATTTTTTCATTTATTGAATTATACATACATATATATACATATTCTCACGCCTGTTTTCACAAGAGGGGTAGGCAGAGCACTTGAATTCAAAAATCCAGTGCCACGTTTAGCAATTTTAAGGAAAACAGATTGATATCGTAGTGACAGGTTGCTAGCCCATCGCCTACAATACACTAACCCTTTCCCAGAAGCGACTCTTACGACACCCACGTGAAGTAAGGGGGAGGTGCTATTCTAACCCGTCACCAAACGGGTTGAATTGAATTATAAATACGATAAATACGAAAGGAAGCCATATTGAAGGATTTTTTAAACCTACCTACTATCACGGTACGCAGAGCACAATAAACAAAATAGACCTAACAGCGACAATACCATAAAATGTATCGTAGCCACTTTTATTCTTATTTTAGATTCAAAAATATTATGAAAGAGGTATAATACTGACATTGCAAGCCTGCCGCTTAAAGCATGCCTAAACTTCTTTTTATCGCCTTTAAGATATCCACGGAAGAAATGCGAAGGTGTGAATTTTAACCAGACACCACACAGATTGAAATTACCCTTTTATTGATGATAAAACTTACACTATCCGTAACTTGAATGGAGGCAACTTTCATGTATGTTTAAGCAAAAAAAAACCAAGAAAATATTATCATATTTTAACTTTCTTCATTTTAATATTTTTAATGGCCCCACGCAAAAACGGGATAGTATGGAAGTAATGGAATGCGTGGGCGTAGAATGATTATAACTTTTGAAATGTTTTTTAATAGCTAACCAGGGCGGGCTGCTAGTTTTTCAATACTTATGAGTGAGTGGATCTCATTTTCAAAGCCAAAGTTGAACGTTCCATACGTTTATATGTAGTTTGCTAAGTATTTACTCAGATTTCCTTTCGGTTGTCTAATAATGAATGAATGAACAAGGAACGATGAGGAAATGAATGAGACAAGTGAATGATTGAGAGTCGAGCTGGAAGATTGATTGTGGTTTTAGAAAAGGGTTATTTCTGTTTCGAGCGTGGCTTTGTTCGAGTGTTTTACTTATATAGTATTGTGATTGAAGAGCATTTAGAAGGTATAATCAGTAACAATGATATCGGGTCGGCATAAGAGCTTAAAATTCAAGATATTTGGTGGATAGAAGAAGTCATTTCCTATTTATTCAACCCGTTATGGGGGTTTTCATTTTTACATTTTCGGAAACTTCAATGAATAAAAAACAATAGATAACATTTGTAAGTAAATTGGGATTTGTTATACATAACCCTATATCAATGCATTTTAAAATAAAACTTATACTTTGAGGCTACGCTCAACACACGTAGTTTTTTTAAGAATTTGGATTTTTTGACGTATCCAAAAGTTTATAAAAAAGGAACCGCCTGGTTGAAACGTGTTATGGGAGCAGAATCCGTACCAATATATAATATATATGAAAGTGTGTTTGTTTGTTAGTTTGTTCATCCGTCTTTCACGGCTAAACGAAGCGATGGATTGACGTGATTTTTTAGGTAGATATAGTTTAGGGCATGGAGAGTGACATAGGCTACTTTTTGTCTCTAAAAAAACCCCCATTTCTCACGAAATGAAAATAAAACATTGTATTTAGGTTTCGCCCTACGCACCTTATGTAACGATTACATTAATTTCAACCCAGTTTAATTCATTATCAAGGAACATGAATAGGAAAGTAAACAATATAGGGTCCCTAGACCAAATTGCTCGTCAGCGATTAATGCAAATTGCTTTTGATGACGTTACAAGGGGAACAGAAGTGGGACTGCGAACACAGGAGTCGCAATACTCGTAGTTTAGTATGCGTTTGCGCATTTGTTTCAATACTTAGCACAGCAAGGCACGGCGTGCGAAATAGACTATAGCTGTCACTGTCTAATTCAAGATGTCGGAAGATGCCAGGTAGACTATCCCTGCTAAGCTGCAGTGATAAGTCTATTGAAGTCTCGTGAGGTGTCGGGTTTAGAACGCCTCTCCATTTCTTCCACGGATGTCGTAAAAGAAGACTAAGGCAACCAAAAAAATAAAGTTGTTGAATGGGGACCCCCTGTATATAGTAATTTTATTTTTAGTATTTGTTGTTATAGTGGCAATAGGATTATAATAATCTGTGATAATTTCAAAAGTCTAGCTAGCACGGTTCGTGAGATACAGCCTGTGACAGACGGGCGGACGGACAGACGAACAGCGAAGTCTCAGTAATAGGGTCCCGTTTTCACCTTTCGTGCATACAATACATTAAACGTAGTTTTCATTATTAATTCCCAACCGATTATGATTAGGTATTAATTTTCCGTCGAAACCTAGATTAATCGGCAGAAATTTCGTTGCCGAATCTAGTGTTTGCCCGCAACAGTTTTAGCGACGGTCCGATTTAATGTTGCCTGTGGTTTGGCTAACTATGCGGTTGCACTGCGTCTGACTGCACAAATATCAATGTTATTTATAATAAACATTGTTGAAATCATGTTGAAAAATTATCGGATAACTCACGTTTAATAAATCGAGTTTAGCTCGACATGTTTCGGACTAATTCTAAACGTGAGTTATCCGATAATTTTTCAACATGAGTGAGTCTCACGGTAGTTTAATGTATAATATTGTTCAAATCTTTTAATATTTCGTTTAAAGAAATACACGGATAACTCACGTCTACAATGGAGTTTAGCTTAATGTTTTATGCTAGTTTGCAGCTCTTTATCTAGGAGCCGCGGCGGCTGCTGTCAAACGCGCACTGCTTGCTAACGGTCTATATGTGGCTCTGATTTAGATTAGCAACAGATTAGTCTTTGGATAATGTTGAGCTATAGTCGATTTAAGTCGTGCGTTAAATATATGTTTAGCTGAAATAATATTGTGATTTTTGACAGTTGTAGATGTAGTCAACATGACAGATCGACGGAAAGGCTTGGTGACTGTATAAAATGTTGCTATATTGACAAACTAGGGCCCTGCAACGCTATTGTCTAACACACCAAAAATCTACATCGTTTTTAGTTTGACGGATGAAAACAAAAATCGCTTTGTAATTGAAACATTTCAACGCAAATTTCATATTTATCAAATTTGATATTTATCATGAGCTATTCGGTAAAGGAAAACATCGTGAGGAAACCTACACACAGCGACGAAGTAATTCAACGTAGTGTGTGAAGTTCCCAATCCACACTGGGCTCGCGTGGGAACTATCGCCCAAGCCCTCTCATACTGAGAGGTGGCCTGTGCCCTGCAGTGGGACGTATATAGGCTGATGATGAACGCGATTTTTAGTTTCAACTGACAAATTAAAAACGATGTAATATTTTGGTGCGTTAAACAATAGCGCTGCTAGCCAGATCACACAAAACATATAAGTCAAGTTTGAACTGCGTCAACTTTTTTGACAGAATTATCTCACGAGGTTATGCGAGCACTTCAAGTTAGAAGGTCTGTGCTCAATCGAGTCATCGCAGACTCCCAATAATAATGAAAACTTGCCAAGCCCCAAACTTTGAGGCCTAAAATACGGCGTCCCCAGTTCAATGGGCATATTTAGACCCAAATCGCGTGCTAAATTGCAGTCACTGGGATGGTGATTTTGGAGGACAAAAGGTGCTGATATTTTATTCCCTTCTTTTACCCCATTGGCCGGGAGATTTGTTCAGAGCATTGTAAAGATTTCAATGGGAAAAGATAAGTAATTACCTGTTTGAAGACAGAGTGTTTTAGAGATTTGGGTTTTATTTAGCTAGCAAAAAACTTTACGCTGCTTTTGAAAGTATTCTGTATTTGCCGTCTTTTTTGCTACTTTCACCATAAAATTACAACGATTTCGAAGGTGTTACTGGCAAGACATCCTTAGATGTTTTATACTGAAATCTGTCATGAGACTCACTCACACGCGTGGCGCGTTGTTCTCGACGATGAATCATGAATTGGCCCGAAACATGTAGACTTAATCTCGATATAAGTGTGTGTCCATTTTATTTCGCTGTGCCTGAGTGTATTGCTATGGCCACAAATTGGGTCTTGCCGAAAGACAGTCAGACTGAATTACTATAAATAATAGATACCTACACTTACTTGCTTAGTTGTTTTTGTCAATCGCGTAGGGGTTTTCTTGGAGTTGTCCCTTTTGTTTCAATCGTAATAATTCTTACATAATAGATGTTGAGATAAAAATAAATTGCCGTGTTCTAGTTAGACGAGTGGTGTATAAAATTGAAACATTCAGCCAGCTGTGGGACACTCTCATTGGCTCAAATAAATAAAAAATCTAAAACGCCGTAACGAATTAAAAACAATTCTAGTACCTGGCAAATTGGCACAAATGTTTTTCCTTCTTTAAAACTTTTAACAGCCCGAAATACTTGGAATCACATTGTTATTACTTACATAACGTCGGACTACAAAATTGTACTTGAAGATTTTTTTCAAGGAACAAAAGCGACGAAAGCAAAAGATAGGTTGAAATAAATTACAACAAGATCTTACCTACTAATATAAAATAAATTGTGAAAATTAACGAATGGATTCATATTAAGTATACGTACAGACGTAAGTTCATTATGTTTTCAAACAAATTGCAGAGACATAAGATATCTTATTTATGAAACACAAATTATACTACACTTGTCTCAATACAGCTGCACACACATTGTTGTGTTTCGGGATGATAGGCAAAACAGCCGGAAAATTAGTTGACATCCCAAGGGATTGGGTGCCTACATAGGGATCCCCTTGGAATGCATAATTTTATTTCGACTATTATTGTTTCGCATAATTGATTTGGCATAATTTATTTTGGCATAACAGTACTTTCGCATAATAATACTTTGGCCTAATTCTTTTTTAGCATAATACGCTAATAACATAATTTAATTTGGACTAATTTGTATTGGCCGAATACACATTACGCATACTATTGTTTGGGCTAATAATTATTTGGTATCAATGTCACTATGCATAATTTCAAAACTCATTTTCATTGTTACCATGTATTTACTATTATTAGTAGAAAGGCCAATTGCTTTCAACCTCTTCGTTAAAAACCTACTAAAAAGGTTTCACGCGTCTTCATTCTAAAATTAGAAGTATATTGTTCCATGCATTTCTTTTGTTTTTCTCTTCTGTCAAATTTCGCATATTCCTCGCATTTCGCATTACCGCTATGATAATAATTATTTAAGTTTAATTCAATTGTATCCATTCCCGCTGCCGTAATATAACACCATAGTAAACCCAAGAGTTGTGAGACACACCACATTACGTACATTTCACACAAACTAACAATTACACATAGTGTCTCCAACTAGCATACTTCGCCGCCGCTTCCGCTGGAAATTTGGTGAGTGTTATTTTATTAATTTCTTCGACTCCCGCCTAATTGTGCATCTCAACAGCTGCGGATTGGGTTCCGCACCTGGCACGATTTTAGGCTAGGTTAGGTTAGTATGAAATCCAGGCGCGAAGCGCCTTAGCATCGCGTAATAGTTCGCGGACCACCATGGACATCGGTTTAGTGCCTAAATGATACATAAGTATGCATAGCATTGGTATGAATAGCAATAATATTACTACGAGCCATTGGTACAAAACCTTACTATTTTTTGTCATAATACTGTTATGCATATTGATATGATGCCATTTGATTATTATGCCTATTTGTGCTTATGCTTTTAGACATTAGTCTTGATGACAATTATGCTTCCTGTATTTATGCTTTTTAATGTTAAGTGTTAAAAAATATGCGTAATGATGATTATGCAAAAAACAATTTCGGCGAAAGGTGTTATGCGAAACAATATTAGTCTAAAAAACTTTATGCCTTCCAATAGAGAACCGCCTACATACCCAAATCGTAGTATTTATTTGAACTTACAAACCTATCCCTATTATATCGCTTTCATCAATGTTTCAAGTAAAATTATGTTAAAAGTGACTATGAAACGTGAAACAGGCATGGTTTTGACTACATAACGTTTCGTATGATCTGCCTACCTGATTTAAAAATACAGAGTGATGTATGTGTGTATGTATAACTGTAGTGACGTCGACGACTTATTTTTGCAAGGTGCTGCATGCAGTCGACATTTAAATGGCACCTTAAGATATATTTCCAACGAGTCCTAAGTGAAACTAAAATAAACAGACGAAGTCGCAGGCAAACAGTAGTAATCTCATCACCCGAACTTTGTGTATTGAAAATACCTAACAAATAATGTGATATTACTTAGGTATAACTTTCGTAAATCATGTTAGAGAAATATTCTCGGAAAATTTTCTTTGAAATAATATTTTTCTCGGTAAAATTTACCTGTTGGACTATTAAGATAAAAGTTTTCTTATTTCACGTTGAGCTATAAGTAGATTAACTGAAAAAGTACTAATGAAACATTTTATAATGAATATTTCATTTTTTAATTGAAATCCAAATGTCAGCAAAATCTTAAATCACGTCGCTTAAGAGGATAGGAGTCGGATCACTTCTCCATACAAACGTAGTCCCCTGTTTTCTCCGTGAATAATGACACTAGAGCAAATTTTTTTTTACATTATATTTGTATCTGTTGTGGCTATGATTTGCTTTTATCGATATTCTAAAAAAAAAAAAAAAACGATAAAAGCAAATCATAGGGGCACAAATAGATACAAATAGGTATAACGTAAAAAAATTTTTTGCTCTAATGTCATTATTCACGGAGAAAACTGGGGACTACGTTTGTATGGAGCAGGTGGTGCGCTTCCTATCCTCTTAATAATAAATGAAAATTGACAAAGTTCATAACGGTTGTGTCAGGCTTAGAATAACATAAAACCTCTCAGTTTTTTCCGTGGATGTCGTGAGAGGCGACCGAGTATGTTAAGGAATGTTTTAGGTGACATACTAGTACCCTGTCTAGTGACAGGTAAGTGCGTCTATTATCTAACTTAAAGCCTACAAAATATGCTAAAATTGGCTATGAAGCGTGAAATTGTAGCTTTGTCTATATAGCGTTGCGTGTCTTGAGCGGGGTCGACTGATTCAGAAATAAAATTTAAAAATAGCTATCGTGTATTTGCCCCGTGTGGTGCCGGGTTAGAATAGCACCTGCCCCTTTCTTCCCGTGGGTGTCGTAAGAGTTGACTCTGGGAAAGGGTTAGTGTATTGTGGGCGATGGGCTAGCAACCTGTCACTGCAATATCACGTTTAACTTTTGGTTACCCTGATATTGCTAAAAGTGGCACTGGATTTTTGAATTCATGTGCTCTGCCTACCCTTCTTGTGAATACAGGCGTGAGAATAATTAATATGTATGTATGTATATGTATTTAAAATAAACTCTAGTCACCGAAACCTGGTAATTAGAGACTTGTTTGACGGTAAACTTTACGTCCCCATAATACCAAAGTGGGTTCAATTAGGAGAGATTACGGCCCATCAATCAATTTACTGTCGTGAACCAAATTCAGCGAAACGAGCCGACAACAACTTAAACCCTTAAAGTGGTACAACTGTGAGGACAACAAACATTTCGTTGAATTTGGTTAAAGGAACGTGGGCAGCAAATTTTGATCCTTTCCTTAAAGATTCACTAATAACTAGTAGCCAAAGATTCCGCCATACCACGACCTTCACCGAGCTGGTTAATGGATCAAACACATTTTTTATGTATTAATATATCAAAGAATATATTGCATATGGGTTGCCTAGCAAATTTCAGTCCAGGATAAAAAAAAAATTCTACGTTTCACCAGTTTGGTTAATGGATACATTTTATACCAATCGAAAGTATGCATTGTTGAGCCACTTACCTATGTCTGTAACTTGGTCGTGTAATACTAATCCAATAGCTAACATCTAGTCGGTCACATCGGTCATTGATTACACGTCTAAATTGCGAACAGTGGCAAGTGGCTCAACAGACCCTGTTTGTGACTGTACACAAAATTAATTTTTATATAACGGCGTGACATCACACACCCCCATGTGTACCTAATTAACGGATTAATTAGAATAATATATTTTTAATCTAGTACACATACCCATTTATCAGTACACGTAATCAAGCTACGTATAAACACTTCATTTCGTCCCAGGACCCTTGAAAAGTCGACGCAGCCGAAGTCAAGACGCCTTGAGATTGACCTATCACTCCAACGGAGCACCCAGTCGCCTTTATGAAGTACGAGGGTTGGGTAAAGGAACTGAATATCAATATTTTCATTTTTAGGATTCCGTGGGTACTAAAAACGCGTCAATAGAAATACATACTTAATCTGTGAAAATTTTGAACAGTCTAGCTAGCACGGGTCGGGTAGATGGACAAACAGCGAAGTCTCAGCAATAGGATTCCGTTTTCACCCCTTGGGTACGGAACTCCAAAATGAGGTTGGGTTTGTTCAAAAATATACCACATAATTCTTAAGACGATTTTGTTACCTGGCGAAAAAGCACCGCCATTATTAAATTCCCTGCCTCAGACAGCAGTGGAACTGGTGCTGGAAACAACTGATGAAATGGATTTTTTAAGGGTTCTGTTTGGGTATCAGGGGCGAACAATTTGGTCTCTAAACTGCTGTGTGGAAAGCGAAATGAAGATATTAGGTACTGCACTATATCCTCAAATATTGACTAAATAATGGTGTTTACCCCATAAACAAAAGTGTAGCGCTTGAATTTAAGATGAAGAGTGGTGATAAAAAAAAAGTTTTAAACAACGGTCGGGTACACGCTTCTAAAAACCCTTTTGAAGTTTTTCCCGGAATTTTCAAGTAAAGAAAAAACAAAATTCTGAAAGCATGGCCCAGTTTTGTGTACTTCAAATACACTTTTGTAGTCAACCGCGTAGCATCGCAATGTGGAATCATTGTGGAGCGCAATTACTTGAAGAGCGATGAAACGTTTGCCCCTCACAAGGTCAATAATGAAAAAGTTTAGGAAACATTTTACAGGGGTATACTGACGCGTATACCTGTTCATTGGCTAAAATATCTTCAGTCAATTTCCCGCCACTCTATATGTATAGGTATTAGTCTAGCCCATAGAGGATAGACCCAATAGAGAGTCAACAATGTCATTGGATTTGTTCGAAGACGATTCCGCCAAACGTTCTTAGTGGCTGGCCAAAGATCGCGCGTAACGCAGTGGCTTTTTCCTCTAAGGTTATTGGCTCTTTACAGTTTTCTTGACAGTTTGTATTTGGTAAAAAACTAAAGGCCCTGATCGACAGGCGAGTAAAAACGACGGTTTTATGGCTCGTCGGTAAAGCTCGCCAGTGGATCACTATCACTGCAAAACCGCTGTCTTAACCAGTTATAACCGGTTAAGACCGCGGTTTTGCAGTGATCGACAGGCGAATAAAACCGACGGTTTTATGGCTCGTCGGTTTTACTCGCCTGTCGATCAGGGGCTTAAAGTCCGTCACAGACTACGCATATTCGATAATATTTTATCTGCGTATAAATGCCATTTTTCCATATGTCGGTGTCAAAAGATACCTGACGGTAAATCTGCGCAGTGTGTGGTCGCTCATTGAATTGTATAGGGAGCGATATTGACAGATATATGTTCTGTAACAGATATCTTACCGTATCTGCTTAATGTGTGACGGGCTTAACGGTTTGTGGGACTCGGTGGCCATCATTGTTTCCCTTGTGGATCTGTCCTCTATGGTCTAGCCAGACTAACCTACTCGTCACAATGTAACCATATCGATTCCTTTCGGACCGTTCAGACGCGAAACCTTGATGACAATGGACCTACAACGCAATCAAAATCAAATTACGACGTCTGCATAGCACGATTGCGATTCTCAATGATTTCTATCACAATCAGGGGCCTTTCAGTTCTCAATGGGGCCCGATGGCTACCGAGGGCCCTCGCCCATTGTCGGGGGCTTAAGAGGCTTCCGAAGAAGAATGAAGTTAGTTAAGGATTGAGGTTATTGAACTTTTTGTGGAGTTTCGAAGTAAAAATGTGTTGGGTACACAAGTAGTGTGTTATTTCAGTATGAGTAGGAGTTACACTAACATATTTATTTCATAAACTAGGCAAAGTTAGTCGCGAGTTAGTAAAGTTGTTTATACCAACTACAACATAAAACATTCCGTTACTTTTTCATAAACTTAGACCCTGTTCAGAAGGAGCGAATACGCCGCGATTTTGAACGCGTTTGACTATTCATTGCTGCATTTGTCCGGCTTAATGAAACTACGACGCATCGTGAAGAAGCAATGTACTCCAAAACGCGGCCAACTCGCGCGTACTTCTGGACAGGGCCTTAGTATAAAGGGCCTCGCAATGGAATCATCATCATACATCATGACTGTATTCCTAAATGGGGTAGGCAGTGCATGAAACGCTACGTAGACAAAACCATGTCTGTTCACGTTTCGTGGCCACGGCTGGCATATTTTTTGAGTTTTAAGCTGTAAGGTACAATAATCACTGGTTGCTAGCCTATCACTTAAAAATATCACTTAGCTTACCTACAGTCGAGTTAATTAATATATGAACAAAACTGAGGATTCAAAAATATCTGTACACTTTTATGACATTGACAATAAGGTGCAAAAGTTTACATATTTGGCATTTGTCTGTTCATATATTTATGAAATCGACTGTACCTTATCAGGAAAAAAATCGTAGCTTTTACAATTTTCAAGAGCGTGCCCATGATTCTAAATAATACACTTTCTTTTCCAACAACTTTTCACAAAAGGATCCATTACGATTAAATTTATAATAATATAGTTTGCTTCGTGAACTAAAAAAAAATGAGAATGTAAAATGGATGTTTCTTTAGTACGACAGTCGTCGTAATAAAACCTTATTTAACCATCTGCATTCATATCTCTCATTTTATTCTCACATTGTCTTCATGAAGTACTGTATTTTCATAAACCAAGAGGAAAATACTTGACTTCGCTTTAGGGAAATGTAATATTATATTCCAGTTCGTTTTAACGTAACAGCGTCTTTTAGCTTTGGATTCACAAGGGATTTCTTGTCTAGTAACTTCAGTTGACACGCCTTGTACAGGGAGTTGAACAACATAGGTTGCATCTTCTTACATAGTTTGCGGTACGATAGAACCTTAGCGAAGTGATGCCCTTTTTAGGGTTCTGTACGTAAAGGGTGAAATCGGGACCCTATTACTGACACTTCGTTGTCCGTCCGTCCGTCTGTATGTATGTATGTGCTAGCTAGACTGTTGAAATTTGCGCAGAATGTGTGTGTATTTCGTTTCTTCATCATCATCAGCCTATATACGTCCCACTGCAGGGCACAGGCCTCCTCTCAGTATGAGAGGGCTTGGGCTATAGTTCCCACGCGGACCCAGTGCGGATTGGGAACTTCACACATATCGTTGAATTACTTCGTCGCTGTGTGCAGGTTTCCTCACGATGTTTTCCTTCACCGAATAGCTCGTGGTAAACATCAAATTCGATATCGCACATAAATTCCGAAAAATTCAGAGGTGCGAGCCCGGGGTTTGAACCCACGACCCTCTGCTTGAGAGGCCACAGGTCGAACCGCTGGGCTACCACGGCTATTGACCTTATCCTGCACTCCAAATTAAAACAGAGCCAGCACTTTGTGGACGGACACTTCGTCATCTCATCCACAATTCAGTCCCGAAGAGATCTACATAAATTTGAACATGCCCGGAAATTAAAATCCTATATTAAAGATGGAACAGCGATGTCCGTGGGTTAAATTGTACTGAGGTTTTGATATACTTTGTATTATTTATTGATAAACATTTAAGTGGGTAAATAACAATAACTTATACTAGAAACAAACTTAACTAAAACTAAAATTAAATCTAAAACTAAAATTAGAGATAAAAAAATTCTCCCAAATCGCCGCCAATTAAATAGGGAGGGTGCCCAGAAGGTTGGTAGCATTGCCACGTTGTATGGCAATGCTGATTCGCTGGGCGAAATAATGGCCAGCCTTCTGGTCACGGGAGGCCTCTATGAGGCGCGCCGAAAGTTCTTTGAAAATTCGGCGCGCATTAGGCCCCCAGGGCCCCAGCGTTTCGACTCCAAACGCCTCAAATATTGATAAACTTAGCGAGTATTCTTTATTGCATTTTTTTAAGACTGTGTTTCTTTTGGCCTATTTTTTAAGCAATCGTGGTGTTATAAAGCGCTCGTAGACTCAAACAAAATATATGCGACCCTACCATGCTAATTGCATTAGCAAAATTTTGTTTTTTATTTATTTTTTATTTTGTTGTTTATCTACCGTTGGGGTAGACGTGTTTTAGAGTGGAGACCTCGGCTCGGCAAGCGTAGTGTAGGACGCCCGTGGGCAAGATGGAGCGACGATATACGCAGGGTGGCTGGGAGTGGTTGGAAGAGAAAGACGGAGGACCGTGTTGAGTGGCGTGCCATAGGAGAGGCCTATGTCCAGCAGTGGACGAATGTAGGCTGATGATGATTTATTTTGATTTTGACATATTAAAGCCTCTAAGGTGTCGGGATAGAATGAGGTTTCTCCATTTATTCCATGAGTGTCGTACGAGGCAACAGAAAATACGTTAAGGTATGCTTCAGACAACAGTCTAGCAACCTGTCACTGTTATACCTGTCATCTATTCTCACACCTAATATTATGCTTAAAGTAGCTACGAACCGTGAAGTACCTAGACATGGTTGTGTTATGAACATGTAACATTTCGTGTGCTCTGCCTACTCTATATAGGAATGCACGCGTGTTTGTAGCTATGCTTGAACAAACAGACTTTACGTTACATTGTTGGCCGTTAATATATGGCGTCGTAAAGTAACAAATAATTGTAGGTAGATAAGATAATAATATTATTTTCTGAAAAAATTAAAAAAAATAAAAGAAAGAAAAGAACATTTATTTAATACAAATCATGTAAATATATAGGTATTATAGGTACACAAATGAAATGGCGAAGTACAGAGGCAAATGTCAAAGTAGACAAAATTGTATTTATTATTGTAATCGTCAATGTGCAACAGAAGACATCTAAAGAAATCAATCGAGACAAGGTTTACTTAGGAATTACTTGCTTTGAGCTTAAGCGTAAATATTTTTTTGTTTGTTTCTTTTTTATAATGCCTTTCGAAATAAAAAGACAAAAAGGTAAGTAATTCCTTTTTAGTAACATAATATCTGAAAAGCAGCCAGCTTCAAATTAAAAAAATCTGGAAATCGAACAAAAAACATCCCATTTGAAACATTTACGGCACTTTCCCTCATGACCCAATAGTTTACCCTAAGTATTTACCCGAACCAAACAAGTGACGAATGAAAAGAAAATATAGCAGAACCATTATTTGTCTCATTAAAAGGTTTCAATTTAGTTACAAAGCGGAGAATTCATTGCCGTCTCCGCCCGAAGAAACAAAACGTGACAAATGCAGGCCCGGACGAGGGTCTTTTGATAAGTTTCCTGTTCATACTTTAAAAACAGATTATAATATGCTCCTTTCCTTCTGAGCATGATGCTTGGCTGGTATTGGCTTATTATTATACCTTTAATACACATTTTATATTTATTTATAACACAGGCTTATTTCGAAATAGATGACTCAAGTGTATGTACAGTCACGAACAGGGATTGTTGAGCCACTTGCCACTGTTCGCAATTTAGACGAGTAATCAATGACCGACGTGACTGACGGATGTTATCTGTTGGATTAGTATTACACGACCAAGTTACAAACATATTAAGTGGCTCAACAATCCGGGTTCGCGATGGTACTTCGTGTGCCACTAGGGAGCCAAAAGGGAGAGCAATGCTCTTCTTTTGACGCAATTTCATTTAGTTTCGTACCACTTAGATTAGGTTTAACTGCCTACAAATAAGGCGGCGTCTCCTTTGAATTGGTTTAACTCGAACTGTCAATTCCCATCACTAAAGCGATCATGTGTGACGTTTCAGTAGGTAGAGAAAAAGTGGCACGCTTCGTTTATATATAAATGCAGGAACTTGCGGTATCTGTTTCGATATAAGTCTGTGATGTCAAAGCAACTCTATCGTTCTATGCTTCAAATGCAGAACCAGTTTTAAACTAGATCGGTAGGGGGACAGTAAGGTAAACGTCCCTGTGCTCGACACTGACCCAATACACGGCATTTGCAACCTTATGTTAGTAAGACAGGAGACAGATGGGTGTCATCTATTGGGCGTTGAGGCGTCGAGCATTGGTACATTTACCTTATATGTCGCAAGGTTACGAATTGCTCTTATCGCAAGCTGTTAGTAGGCAGAACACACGAAACGTGATACAGGTTAAATCATGATTGACTATTTCACGCTTCGCAGCTAAGTCCAGATTAACTCTAGGTTTGAAAACAAATGGATGAGGTAGTATAATAGTTACAGGTTGCTGGAGGCTATCGCCTAATAAACATTACCCTATATCCTTAGTCGCTTTGTACGACACGCGCGGAAAAAATGGAGACGTGTCCTTCAAAACCCAACACCACACGTCAAATTAATATTAAAATACGATTGGCTATAAACATTTGCACCATCAGAAGAGTCAGTGCGGTTTTGACCTTCCCGGAGGGTAAAGGTAAAGGTCTCTTCTTAAAGAATGAGTACCAACCGGTGACAACTAACATATTATACAAAGTAGACCACGTCCACCGAGTTGTGAGGATCATCAATCTTCCGGAACGTAATATAAATTGCCCAGGATTTGCCCTGAGACAAATTAAACATACGTTTTGCTGAAAAGACTCAGATACGAGTACTTAATTAATAGCTACTTCATCGCTTGCCGTGTGGTGTCGGGATAGAATAACACCTCTCCATTTCTTCCATGGATGTCGTAAGAGGCGACTAAGGAAATAGGTTTAGGTATGTTTCAGGCGACAGGCTAGCAACCTGTCACTATATTGTACCTCTTTCGTCTACTGTTCTGTGGCTGCGAAGAGTGAATAGAAATGGTTTGTGGTACACTCGAGTAATGATTCGTGAGTTCTGCCTACCGCATTTGGGAACCATGATTGCCAAGAAGTATGAGCCGCAAGAAACTTGGCACAAAGTATTAGGAACTATTATTTCAATTGTTTTGACCTTAGATGGTTACAAGCGTCTGATGATTATAGCATAAGTGGGCATAGGATCTCTACGACAACAACACCCCACAGTTCTATTATCAAGATGAAAATATTAAGAAACGAAACGAAAATTTACACACTGCTTGAGAAACACAGACAAAATCAAACTTTTCAAACATAGAACAGGATACGGGAAAAGAACTGTCTTGTCCGAGGGAGCACAGTTGTACAATAACTTGCCTAAAGAAATAAAAGAATGCCAATCGCTTAACGTGTTTAAAAACAAACTAAATTTTTTTGTTAGTGATACTATTTTTTAAGTATTGTCGACGGCTGTATCATATTCATACTTACTAAATGTAATTTAGATAATTAATGCTCATTGTAAGTGAACTGTGTTCTTTATGACTAATAAAGATCTTTAAACCCAAGGTTTCCGCATAATGATTCCAAACATGAAACTTGTTACCTCCATTAGAAGCGATTGAAATTGTATATCCTTCCATAACATGAAGGAATAACGATCGGAGTAGGGATTTGTAGTTATATTGTCTCGATTGTTTCTAGTACCATTACGAACACAGTCTATAAAGCTTAAAGTTTTAAAACTTATTTTAATTTTTGGCTTCGGCAAAATTAATAACAATAATAACATAAAACGTAGCTTGGCGCAACATTTATCTCATTTAAATCTCTCTTTTTATAAAGTGTCAGATTCGGTCATAACTCCTGTCAGATTTGTGTTCAGATATCTGACGGTTTCGATTACTGTGCCTATTATCAACCCAGCTGTGAATACATTAATTCGAAGTTGTGAACGATGGCAAATTGAAACAAATAGGAAGCTCATTGTTTATTGAGCCCCAAATGTTTGTTTCCAGGCAAATGTTTCGCAAACATCTGGTTGAAACCTGATATGGGTAACATCCTCCATAAATAAGTACATATACGCCTGATGCTGTATTTATGTTGTTACGTTATGTAACATCAACTTCTAACTTGAGTTAGTTACGTTTGTCTTTCGTCGTTTAAAGTAAATTAGAAGCAGAAATTTTCCGGTCACCATGTAGGGACAGCTTCAGAGAAAAGTATCCCCTTTATAATGAATCTTTATATGGGTAGGGGTTACTTTTCTCTAAAGCTGAGTGTAATCATTAAAAAATTCATGTAGCTACAAAATTCTTGCCTATTCAAGTAGGATGTAATTTCGTAATATCCAAACATTTGTTTGCCCGTTTAACTGGCAACAAAATTAAGCCAAAATAAATAAATATACCCGGGTTTTCTTTCCTCGTTCCCGTATCCTGGTTCATTAGGTTACTCAATAGCCTCTCTTCCCGGAAAACGATGGAATGAAATTAAATATCGTTTTTTGCGGCGCTCCAGACGGGAAATAACATTGACAGAACCAACCAAGACGATTTTTTGTGGCAACTTTCTGGTTTTGTTGGGACCAAACAGCCGGTGTTTGTGGCTATTCGGTGGTCTAGCTATTTGATGGCATAAAGGTTGGTTGAATGACGAATCGGGGTTCTGAGTTTATGACATTTGTATGCGAAATAGAGTTTGAAGTTTACCACGAAATTGAAATAAAATAAATTTATTTGCTTTAGACTAGACACGGTAACACTCTTGTAAATATTGATTGCGCTGATTTGTGACATGTCTAATCAGATACGTTGGTATGCAAATGTCTAGAATGTAATCATTATTAATGGTTATTAGCTTCTTGTGTGGTGTAGGGATAGAATAACACTTCTCATTTTCTGCTTCTATGGATGTCGTAAGATACACCACAGGAAATAGGTTTAGGTATGCTTTAAGCGATAGGCTAGCAACAACTTGTCGCTATATGTATAATTCCAGAAGTGGCTGCAAAACGTTACATTCCCATGTCTTTGACAAATAGGTTTCGTGTGCTCTGTCTACCCTGCTTGGGAATACAGGCATGATTTTTACGTATTGTTAGATACGATACTATGAAAAACATATACTACATAATTAAGTACAAAATGTCTGCAAGGCGATGTTACAAACAGTCTGCCGTAGACGCTTTTCTCTCCCGTTTTATTGAAACGGAGAGAAATATTGCTCTATTCTCGGCGATATCTATCACTCCTGATAGTTTTGCGTCTAATAATGGTGACGAATGGGGGAAATGATAGCTTTTGGGGCGCAAACGGATGTTTTGTGCGCAAGTTAGAATTAGATTTATGTAAACGACTCGTTCAGTCATTAATCGGGGGGGTGAGCCTATTTGTATGAATTAAACGCTGTCTACGAGTAGGTCAGCCATCAAGAGGAAAAACAAAATGTAAATTTGAGATAAAGCAGTAACATGTTAAGGGATCCTTTTTTAACCGACTTCAAAAAGGAGGAGGTTCTCAATTCGACCTAATTTTTTTTTTTTTAGTGTCTTTTGTTTATCTTTTTACTGACATAGATGCCTGTCGTTATTAACCGACGTCAAAAAAGGAGGAGGTTCTCAATTTGTCGGGAACTTTATTTTTATTAAAATAGTTTTTATCGTATACTGTAAAAACAAACTCGTTTGTCATAAAATAATTAGAAATCAGAACGTCAATATAAAAAAAAGGTTAAGCGCGTGAAAAAGTCATATCCGTGGTTTTATCTATGTCACGCTTCGAATGCTCTGTCTACGCCGTGTGGGAACACAGTTTTGATTGCATATGTAAGTTATGGTTGAATTCCAACATTTCCAACCAAGTCACTAAATCTAAAGCCGAGCACTCACTTGCGAGCTGTTGCAATAATCGTTACACGAATTCGCGATGTGGTTGCGGTTGGCGAGGCGTCCGCTAGAGCTCGTTAGTGTAACCGTTACAGTAACAGTTACAGGCCGTTAAGAAGTTAAAGTGTAATGTATGGGGGATCTCTTGCTACGCCAGAACAAAATTCAAGACTCTAGGTCTTGTGTCGGAATTAGAATAACTCCTCCCCATTTCTTCCGTGTCGTATAAGGGGACTTAGTAAATATGTATGTTAATGTATTTTGTGCCTGGTTAGAGTAGTACCTCCCCCTTTCTTCTAGTGGGTGTCGTAAGAGTCGACTCTGGAAAAGGGTTAGTGTATTGTATGCGATGGGCTAGCAACCTGTCACTGCAATATCACGTTTAACCATCTGGTTCCCTGAAATTGCCAAACGTGGCACTTAATTTTTATTTATGTGCCCTGCCTACCCCTCTTGGGAATACAGTCATTAGAATAATATATGTAGATATTATGTGAACAACAGGCTAGCAAGCTGTCACTGTCATACCGCTAACTTCAACCTCCAACCATGGTCGTCGCCAACCATTTCGTGGCACCCACTCTGTGGCTTTAGCCCACCGCAATGGATGTATTCGGCTGACGTGGCTTGTTTGTGTCGTGTATGTAGCAAGGTAACAACGCGTAACTAACCCACCGCAATGGATGCATTCGCCTGACGTGGCTTGTTTGTGTCGTGTATGTAGCAAGGTAACAACGCGTAACTAACCCACCGCAATGGATGTATGCGGCTGACGTGGTTTGTTTGTGTCGTGTATGTAGCAAGGTAACAACGCGTAACTAACCCACCGCAATGGATGTATGCGGCTGACGTGGCTTGTTTGTATCGTGTATGTAGCAAGGTAACAACGCGTGACTCGCTTAGGTGTCCAAGTTAAATTGTAAACTCTGTATGCAGAAAGTTTAACTCTAGGATTGTCCACCTGTGCTCGTAAACTAGTTACAAACTGTGTCATTGGGAAATTACTTCTGTTTTAGAGGATTCTCGTACATATGCGTACCTAATATTCTCCATATAATTGCAATCCTTGATTTTTTTTTGCTGTGTTTTCGTAATGCTTTTCAAATGGGATAGGGAGAGCGCACAAAATGTTACGCAGAAAAAGCCATGTTTCGAGATAATTTTTGCCATATATTTTGGGTCCCGTGTGGTGCCGGGTTAGAATAGCACCTCCCCCTTTCTTCCCGTGGGTATCGTAAGAGTCAACTCTGGGAAAGGGTTAGTGTATTGTGGGCGATGGGCTAGCAACCTGTCACAGCAACATCACGTTTGACCATCTAGATACCCTGAAATTGCTAAACGTGGCACAGTATTTTCGGATTCATGTGCTCTGCCTACCCCTCTTGGGAATACAGGTGTGAGAATATGTATGTATGTAATTATGTATATTTTGGGTGTGTGATGTTGTAAGAAGCGACTAAAGAAATAGGTTTCGGCATGTTTCAGCCAACAGGCTAGCAACCTGCCACTATTATACCACCTCCATCTGTTTTCAAACATGTCATAAAAATGGTTTTGTATAAATAGGTATGTCAGGTTTTGTGTGATCTGCCTAATTTAGTTAAATAAAAGAGCTACAATTTTGAACCAAAAACTTTCATTTCGAGTTGCTGCGATGAGTAAAATACTTGAATTTAGTCATGTTTTTGACAATGTAGCGTTTTGTGTGCTCTCGCCTAACCCACTTGAAAATACAGGCAAGATGTTTATATAATTATAAGTAATACTTATATTATTGTTACGTTACCTCAGGAAACATCGCTATTAATATATTACTCTGAAATATCCGTATTACATCTCGAACGACTTACATGACGTGTGTTGGCGTCATTCGTACCTCCAGAATACCTTTATGTAAATTTGCGCCGATTAATTCAAACGTTATAACAATATTATATTAAGCGTAGGAACGCTTCGTATTACGTTTCATTTAGTGATGTGCCTCGTCTGGAGGATTTTCTAACAAAATTGTTTCACCTGAATAAGCAGGTAAAAGTGAAAAGATTATACTTTACGTACATACAATTACGCCTGTCTTCGCGAAAAGTGTAGGCAGAGCATACGAAACATGACAGACGAAGCCAAGACTATCTCACACTTGCCTGATATTTCTAGGATATAATTTGTTTTAAAACAGATTGAAGAGGTATAATAGTGACAGGTTGCTAGCCTGTCGCCTAAAGCATGCCTTAACTTGTTTCCTTGATAATTATGTCGGTGCGTGTTATGTACCAAGGCAAACTTATCCCAAAAGGGATCTTTCTCGGTTGATGTTTAGCTGATTGGCTAGGACTAAATAAATAAAAGAAGACAAAGGAAGTTTATAGATGCTATAAGTAATACATAAGTGTAATTTTAAACTTTGTACATAGTCAGGAAACATTATTTTTTTTGTTAATGTACAGGGCTAATACTATAAGACATAAACATTAAGAATGGGAAATGTTTTTGTTAGAAGGCTTTATTTGATTTGGAAATATTTTTTTTTTTTTGTTTTGCTTGTTTGAGAACTAACACGTGACTTTTTTTATTTAAACATATTTATAAACAAACAAAATTAATTACTTACTATTATTATGCAACAAAGTATTTCATAAAATTAAAATTAAATGGAAAAATAATTTTACTTCTCAATATAAACCCATAAAAATATTGGCTTGGGATTTCGAACATAAACTATTCACTTTTAGAGGTATTACCCGATTTGCTTTTATTGTAAAAAAAACTAGTGCGCTCTACCTACCCCATTTGGCAATACAGTGGCGTAATATTATTATTATTAAATATATTATACATACATACATACATATTCTCACGCCTGTATTCCCAGGAGGGGTAGGCAGAGCACATGAATTCAAAAATCCAGTGCCACGTTTAGCAAATTCAGGGTAACCAGATGGTCAAACGGAGTATTGTGGTGACAGGTTGCTAGCCCATCGCCCACAATACACCAACCTTTTCCCAGAGTCGACTCTTACGACACCCACGGGAAGAAAGGGGGAGGTGCTTTTCTAACCCGGCACGTAAGAAAAAATATTTATTCAGCTTAGAGAAATCGTATCGAGAAAACAGCACATCACTAATCTCATCCAGTGTCGCGTTACAGCCTCGAAACTTCGTGAAGTCCTCGAAAGTCTTTCTGAAGCGATTTTGTTATGATTTAGAGCGTTCGAGTGTGTTCCAGGCAGATTACATGAAAATTTAATTAAACGGTAATATAATTTGGCGTTCGACTTAAAATGGAATTAGCAGAAAGTTTTAATATCAAGCCAGAGTCGAAGCACGAAGAAGATAAAATCACCAAATAAACAAATCTGCCATAGCTGAGCGTTTACTGGAGTCAGGACCAAACCATTGGATCGATCTGCATAATCCCAGAATCCTCTCTACATGACGACATTATTAGTTAATAGGTACGTACTTGTGAATATGCCTGAAGCGGTTGAAATTAAGATTTATAAAAAAATTGTGGGCGATAGGCTAGCAACCTGTCACCGCAATATCACGTTTAACTATCTGGTTACCCTGAATTTGCTAAACGTGGCACTGGATTTTTGAATTCATGTGCTCTGCCTACCCCTCATGGGAATATGGGCGTGAGAATATGTATGAGTAAAAAATTTCACCGAAATGATGGATTTAATTCAAGCGTTCCTCATCAAGGAATCCTGTTATAAAACAGACGCAGTCAGAGTATAAGAGCAGTTTTCTAAATCGAGGAACCGACCCTTTATCCTGATTGAAACATTGTCATGTCGAACTAATCTCGTCATAAAGACCTTAGTATATCCACTTTATTTCAGTATTTCACTTTTCTTATAAAATACGTATAACTCACGTTATAAATCTAGTTTAGCTCGACATGTTTCGAGCTAATTCGTAGCCATTTATCTAGGAGCCGCGGCGGCTGCTGCTGCCAAACGCGCACTCGCAACCGCTCTCTACGCGCGACTGTCAAACTACTACTCCACTACTCTCACTTTGTCTAGAAAAAAGAAAATACACACATAATGCGGTAGACAGAGCACACGAAACGCTACATAGACGAAACTAACACTATTTCACGTTTTGGGGCTACATCTAGCATGTTTTGGTTTTGAGTTGGCAGAAATAACAGTGACAGGTTGCTAGCCTGTCGCCTAAAATATAGCTTTACTTTAATTCCTTAGTCTTTAGTCGGAAAAAATGGAGAGGTGTTATTCTAAATCCGACACCACTGGGGTAAAAAAAAAAAGAGAAAAATGTTCTTAAATTTTATTAAAATAAAATTTGCCACATAACTCAACGAGCTTAATCTTACAATATTACGATCTTAGCTTACCCTGGGTTACGGAGCGTCGTTGGATTACATTCGACAGTTAAGTTAACAACTCTCACTAACCCTATTAAGCCCATATCTCTTACCACGCTATCAACCACGCATCGCTTACACCAGTTTCCCTTCATTCATTGCGCGGCCAACTAGCTCAGTCTACAACAAATGACTATCCACACACGCAATGCATTACAAAGCACCGCTGTCTCTCTATTTACACGTATCCAGACCGTTCCTAATCCAGGTTTTGGGTCAATGTCTAGACTTGCCAAATACGGTTATTTACAATGTCGGGCCGCAGATGCCCGGTTCTCATCAATTATAGAGTTTTAAGATTATTGCAACGAATTTGCTATCTTATTTAGTACCAATTTGGTTGCTTTATCTAACACCACCGTGTGGTGTTGGGTTTAGAATAAGACCTCTCCATTTTTCCCGTGGATTTCGTAGGAGGCGACTAAAGTTAAGAGGTATATTTTTAGGCGCCGGGCTGCCAACCTGTCCTAATATACTTACTTATTTCATCTGTTTTTATAAAACAAATATATTAAGTACTAGACGCCTAGCCGTTTTACAAAAAAGCGCCGTTTTGTAATGCGGCGGCTCAACGTTTGAATGCGTGTGAATGAAAAACCGCCGGAATGAATTCGGCACTGCACCTCATTCATTACGGCTAGGCGTAATGTAATACGGCGAGAGATTAGCCGCCACTTTGACCGAGCGAGCATAGCGAGCGAGCAAGACCCCTTCGGAGTGGATATGACAAAGAACAGGTTAGGCTAGAAGCTTAGTTTTTTTTTTAATAAAAGTTCGTTTTTTTTTAATAAGTTTCGTTTTCAACATCTTGTATAGATTACGTGTATACAAATTTCTGTTTACAGTGAACGTAGTCGAAGGACAGGACCAAGGTAAATAAAAAGAGCTATTACGTACATTCTTGTATAACACTAATTAATAACTGCTGCTCATATCGTAAGTAATATATATTTTTTTACATTGTTTTTCTGTAAGTATGGTCACCCTACAATATTGGTAGTAGTGCGATGCTGCTAAACGTAGGCCGCCTTGTTGAATAACGTTTGACAATAACAATCCAGCTGAACGTTGACCCGCCGCTTTACAAAACGACGCTGTTTTGCAAAATGGCTAGGCGTAATGTAAAACGACAAATTATACAATCCGGGTGCGACACAGTAAAACGTAATTTACATTTTGTGTCATTCCCTTCATATATGTGAAAAAGACATAAGAATATAAACAGGATTCAAGAGGGTAAGAAAGTTTATTCTATAGAGCCATTTACTGCTCGTTAAGTATCGATTTTCTCGTTAGAATCACTTCCCTAAACGTTAAGTTAACAAATGTTCCAAAGTTTTGTACAAGTTTATACAAGTTTTTCTATCATAGGTTTTTTCTACCTAAAAGAGAGTAATTTATATCTAGTCACAATTAGTAAATTTACTTTTAGTGGAATAAATCGTATACACTAAAATGTCCTCATATCGAGATTGGCTCGACTTTTATCAGACCTTTTTGTGACCATCATCATGACCAACGCCTTACGGTGGCAATTTCAGATCGACTGCTTGACGCAACTGACAACGGCTTACAACTACCCACATTTCGTGTTTTTCTCAAATGTCGGGTAGCACACAAGACTAACATACATAACATCTCTCTCTAAAGGCTGGTTCACACCAACCTTATGTAGACGCGGTAATTCCATTCGGCAAAGAATTTCGGACAATTTTAGAAAGAGTGAGAATGTAAGTTGGCGCAGCGTTTTTTTTTATGTGAACACTTACTGCGTTCGCATCTTTCTTCTGCTATCGACGTAGATTTCCCAAACAATGTGCTAATTATACTTTTTTCGACAATTCGTTATTGAGAGAAGGAGGTATACAGTTGTTAGTGGTAGGCTTTTACTGTGATAATCGTCTCAGAGCTTAAAAAAAATACATTAGACGGATCCACGAAATTTTAAACACTAACCTAAGATAAATTCGCTCGTTAAAGTAAATTTCCCCTGGGAAACTTTCTTGATTAATGCTAACAAATTTGATGTTAAATTGACTAATTCATTTTAGTTGCTTGTTAGTTAAAATTGTAACAACAATATGACGTTATTCGTTGGTCGTGAATTTGTAACAGACTTAGCTTGTTTTTGCACTATTTTGTTTACTATAATCGTCGGAAAAAGAAAATACTTAACCTAATCAAGTAACCAACTTAAAAACAGACAAAAACACATAGTTTTATTTTAACTTCAGTGTCTCAAAAGTGTAAAAACTTAGATGAGACGTTGTTAAAGTCATCAGTATAGTTTAGAAAATGAGATGCTAAGATTTGGGAAGTTGTACCTATTTCATATTTTTTCTTATAAATTGCATGCACATTGTTCTTTCATTCATTGTCTTCGTGACCAAAATAAGGCAGCATTCCTTTCTTTAACGGTTATAAAATCCTATTTCAGAGCATCCTCTCCATAGCCCATTGCGCATAAAATTATGTGTTACTTCATTGAAAAACAAATTAAAAAAACTTTAAAAGTTTCTGATACTTTTCCCTGTTCTGTGGTCGAACCTTTTTGCAGTGTTGCCAAATATATGTATTCAACCAAACATATGACAACAAACATTTCCAAATATATGTATTCTAATCTGACTCATAACTATTTTTCCGCAATAATATGTTTCCGACAGCTTTCCGAAGTTTGTATAAAACGAGTTTCCATTTTCAAATAGACGTTGGGATTAGAATTTACGAAGTGAAATTTTAAATTTTATTACCGTACCCTGTCAACGTAAATTAGATTTACGTTCGATAAGAATTAAGTCATAAATTGCATGGCGAATGAAATAATCTACCGTTATTAACGTCGTCGATAAATTTTGTTTAAAAGGGAGAACTCAACTAACTTAGCAAATAACAGTTAATAAAATCGGCTAAGTTCCGTACACAAAAACTGTAAAAAAAAAATGGTTGCCTGTAAAGTCGGTTTTACGGGCGAAGATTTTACGTGACAACGTCTTTTTCTCGGTAGAATATTTATTGATTTAAGACGTTGTCACGTCAACTCCCAATCGTGACAGCTGTCCATGTCTGCGTTTGACGTCTCACATGATACCATAGAGGCTTCGCACTATCGAAGCGCCACCTCCTTAACACTGCGGGCCTCTCTCTCTCGTTCGGTGACGTCATCGTAACGTTACCGAGCGTTACACTTTTTCATGAGTGACTCCCAGCCGCAACCTAATTTAAGACGTTGTCACGTCAAAAACAAGTTTATTGTAACAGTTAGCGAACAGGAAGCAGTTTGTATCCCAAATAGTTACACGTCTATTACTTTGTTGTAACAGTACTCTCTCGAACCTAAAACCGATCAACTTACGCCAACCCGAATTCTCACGAATATACCCGAATATCGTCGGTGTAGAACATAAAAGACAGGAAATAGAGGCCCGGCCAGCAATGGCCCATCTCAAATTGAATCCTCGGTCACACTGGGGCAAGCGAAACGCATTCGCAATGCGATTTCGTGCATTTGCTGGGCTTCTGAAAGTGTTTGGCAGGTCACGAGTACTGAAATTTGCTAGTGATTTTCTATGTGAGCCAGCGATCGATGCTTTTATCTGGCGGGGTGCAGAGCTATAAGGTAAACATCCCTGTGCTCGACACTGACCCAATATTTGGCACTTGCAACCTTATGTCATAGTAAGACAGGTGACAGATGGGTGTTGTTGTCATCTACTGGGGGTTGAGGCGTCGAGCAACCAATACCTTTCTTTATTCATTTTAAGATCTAAATGTGGCAAATGAAATTTGTTTTTTTATTTTTCGATACGTGACGTAACATAAATTATCATGCACACAGGTAAGGAGAGACAACAGAGCGCCAGTGACTTCTATTATGACAATACATTTCGCTGTGCATTCCCTGTGTGGTGCCGGGTTAGAACAGCACCCTTCTCTTTTCTTCCCGTCGTAAGAGTCGACTTTGGGAAAGGGTTAGTGTATTGTGGGCGATGGACTAGCAACCTGTCACTGCAATATCACATTTAACCATCTGGCCACCCTGAAATTGCTAAACGTGGTACTGCATTTTTGAATTAATGTCCTCTGCCCACTCCTCTTGGGAATACAGGCGTGAGAATATGTACGTGAATATGTATGTATTTTTTAAAACAAATATTTGAGACCCTGGATTAATTCAATTCAATCAATTTATCTTGATCTTATTTTTGTTAGTACGAGCTTAAAATAATTGATTTAAACAGTGGAGCACAGGATCTCTCCGTTTCTTCCATGGATGTCGCAAGAGACGACAGTCTAGCAAGCTGTCACTCCACTAATACGTCCGTCAGCAACATTTCAATGTCAAATTATGCTAAAAGTGTCTATGTAATCATGGTGTTTATAACGATATGTGTACTCTGCATAACCCATTTACGAATAAAAACGTTTTCATGTACGTATCTTTGTAAAAACTTAAGACATATTGACTATTAACCTCACAAATACAATTCGTCCTGATCCAATTTAGTCTTCCAAATAAAATGAAGTACAAACAAATCGTAACTCAATTTTCTAATGGCTTCTTCTACTCCAATAGCCTTATTGTCTAATTCGATCGCTGTCGCCTTTGATTTTTTCTCTTTCTGGTAAATGGAATTCGTTGTTGGAAGAAAGAGACAGTTTGCCGAGGCCGTTGGATGCCCCTTTGTGTAATTAAGCTTAATGTAATTTGCGAATATCTGCTCCGTGAAGGTGGGCTAGCCAAGTCAGTTAGATTATTCAATTAAGGCTGAATTTATTTCCAGTTTGAATTAAAATAGCTACTGGAATTTCATACTATGAAGTTGTTTTTATTTAGTTCACAAAATTAAATATAAAGTGACTTCCGCATTTACTGAGATCAGTGGGGATTCATGTGATTATAATTATTATGCTACAATAGGGATGATGACAGGGTTAAAAATCATCATCATCATCATCATCATCATCAGCCGACAGACGTCCACTGCTGGACATAGGCTTCCCCCAAGGATCTCCACATTGACCGGTCCTGCGCCGCCCACATCCAGCGGCTTCCTGCGACTTGCACCTAGTCATCGGTCTACCTTGCGGGGGGCCTACCCACGCTGCGCCTGCCGGTAGGTGGACGCCACTCTAAAACCTTTCCGACCCAACGGCCGTCAGTTCTACGAGCTATGTGCCCTGCCCACTGCCACTTAAGGTTAAAAATATATCATTCGAATTAGTCCGTAAGTTAGATTATGGGAAAAAATGAGACACATATTTTTTAGTTCATCAAATAATTAAACATCGACAAAGGTCGACTATCATCAAACTTCTTGAGTGGGGGCTCGTGACGTCACGTTTGTGTAAAAATTTGTACAATTTTAATGTCACGCGAAACTTTTAGGCTCTGTATTATCGTAATTTTTGCGTTTGTCAAATAAAAGAAAAAATATAGGTACTATCGAACCAACTGATTCCTGACCCACCGCAGAACGTTGTCACAATAAACGTCATGAACATTTCCTTCGTCAGGCAATGTAATGTCACTATGACGTTCACTGTGAATAGGTTCTATGGTGGGTCAGGAATCAATTGGTTCGATGGTACAATTATTTTTTCGTAGTGTATCTGACGGACTAAATAGTTTTTTGTAGTCATCTAGCCTATTATGTTCCATGACCTGACCTTTGAATAGTAGAGGGATCAATGTTGTCTCAAAACCTTAACCTTCTGCAACTGAGGTGACTTTGCGATAAACATTCTACTGAGGTGTAGTCTGTCAGACGTCATTTTCATTTGTCAAAATCTGTATAAATTTTAAGGAGTATACTATGTTTTTGTTTTACATAATAATCAAATGACTCATAATTGAACAGAAAACAAAGAAATAAGGGTTCTCAAAAAAATAGATTGTGGTTTTTGGTAATTATTTAAGGAGATCAACATTTTTATGACTTTTTCACCGATGATTAGAAAAATATTAAGAAAAGTCGAAATTAACGTATTTTGTAAAAAACTAAAAATATGTTTTTTCTAAGCACACTATAATAATTCAGTGACATTAAACTTAACAAGATCCCACGGTGTAATTAGGCACAAATCAGTCTCAAAGATGACCCTTATTTCAATAATGTACTTGGCAGTCTTGGCAAAACTGAAGAGAAAATTGCTGACAAATGTGTTTTTTACACGCCCAGCAGCGGTATCTAGTCTGTCTTTATAACTTGCTAGGACATATACTGCACAAATTTCTCCCAGCAGAGTTCCGAGTACGGGGGGGGGGGGACAATTCCTTCGTAAAACTCGCCTAATAGTAAAGCGAAGCTCCCTGGGCAGTCAATCCTCTAGCCAAATTTACCGTTTTTGCTTTATGTCGTCATCTAAAAAAAATATCATTAGGTAACGTACAAAATACTATGGCAGAAAATTATTTTACTGATGTAACGTATAGCAGACACTATGGATTTAATAAGTCATTTGTGAGGTGACGTCTAATAGACTCCAGCGTTTATTGCTGAACTTACGTCTGTGGGACACCAAAAGCTCATAACTCCACTCGTCTGCACCGCACCGCCGTTTGCGCTGCACTCTCGGGTGGCGCGAACCAATAGCGGAAGGTACTGAGCGAGACAGGACTACATCACGTCACAATGCGATCTGGTAACGTTTTTACGTTTGGCGGTGTCTGACAGACTACCACCTCAGTGGCAGAAGGTTAATATAAAATGATTGATTCTAATGGAAAGTTATGACTTCCCTCAATACAAACCTTATTACGTACACAAAACGAAAAACGTTTGAGCGATATTATTCCATTATTTCTACGGTTTCATCTATAGACATCAACGATTCTTCCCATCTTTTGAAATTCTATACAAATTTATTTTTAGTCAAACAATGAACTACTATCCCGTAAAGGTACGTCACTCAATCTGAAGTCTAGAATTTCAGTTTATTTTTGCTTTCATTGAGTCGGGGTTTGTTCTGGAGCCGCTAACTAAGTTTTTATCGCTAGCGGAACAAATGTAGGTACAGCGCCCAAATAAAATCAGTACTAAACAATTTTATTTTTATTTTATAAATGCGAGATTATCTCTGCCTGGTTATCAATTTATCTGTTGTTTTTACACGTCACTTGTTTGAACAATTTGGTATTGTTAGTGGTTGTATTTCATGTGTAAACATTTTTTTTGTCACGAAAAATGCATTGTTTCCGAGGTACCTACAACGATAAAAAACCCAGTTTTTAAATTTCCAAGTAATTTTTCAGCTGTCTTGTACAACACAATTTGTCGGCTATGATTTTCAGACCTGAAATTAATAATTTTTCTTTGTCCCTTTTTTTATATTACTCTCATGGTGAGAAAAAACATATATTACGTTGGATTGTTTTATTATTACCATCCTCATAATACAAGAGAAAGTGCCTTTCAGGCACTGCTTAAATCGTCTGTTACAGACGGAAGAGGCCATTGATGATGATGAATACATTAATAACATAACCCAAAGCTCAAGCGACTAATCGTTATTAAGTTCTCACTCTTCTGTTTGATCAAAGCAACGTAAAAACAAAGAAGAAAGTGGAGACCTTTGCCCAGCAGTGGGATCTAGGCTAGAAAGAAAAAACAGAAAAGACAATTTTATAAATTTTTACACAATGTTTTCGTTCCCTGCCTACACTTATTTCTTCGCTAGTCCAAAAAGTTCTCAAACTGTGTGCTATGACAATGGAGCGGCGTATCGTCCGCGGTATCGGGACCAACAAGTTGTGCAGCGGAGTTTTTCCCGTGGAATTTTACCGGAGATAAAAAACTATTTTATAAAAACGGTTCAGATTATTTTGCTACCTTTAAACGAGACTTACTATTCTCGTCGACTAACATAATATAGGAGACTGGCAGAAAAAAAAAACTTTTTAAGTTAAACGGTTTTCTATACTCGTAATGTTATCTACGTGTTTCGAATAGGCTTGTGTCCTGGGTTAAAAAAAAAATCTAATTAGTCCGTTCGTTAGATTATGGAAAAATATGACACCCTTTTTTTATTTTCGACTCGACAGAACCGATTTTAGAATCGACAAAGTTTTAGATCATCAAACTTCTGGAGTGGTACTTGTGACGTCACAACTCGGTAAAAATTGTACCGAGCCGTGACGTCACGCGAAACTATTAAGCGCTGTATTATCGTAATTTTTCGTTTGTCAAATAAAAGAAAAGATATGGGTGCTATATTTTTAACCGACTTCAAAAAGGAGGAGGTTCTCAATTCGACCTAATTTTTTTTTTTTTTTTTATTTTTTTTTTTTTTTTTTGTGTATGTTTACTCGATAACTCGAAAACCCGTGGACCGATTTTCAAAATTTTTTTTTTAGTCGAATGGGTATAACTCGAAATTGGTCCCATTGGCACGAAACCAGGATCTGATGATGGAATCTTGGAGAAATCGAGGGAACTCTTCAAATTTTATATGGAGATGTACGGCGTTTTCGGTAATTTGTTGATGAAGTCAAGATTTTACATTCAGTAAACGGAATACTTTCAAAATATTGCTGATTTGAAGTCGGTTTTTTTTTGTTTAAAATTATAATTATTTGGTAATCTATTTGACGGATTAAATAGGTTTTTTGTCAATATGCCTATTCCTGATTCATCTCCACTTAAAACAATAGTGTTTGATTACGTCTCGACAATAGTCCTGAAGCGAAACTCGTTAAGTCTGCTGGTTAAGAAAATACTTTGTTCAAGGGTTATGGGAAGGGTTGGAAGGGTTTCTATGTAAGCTTGATACTGGATTGTTATTGTACACAAGGCATGTATTTTTAGAGCTTTAGGCCTTCTTTTTGCACATCGATTGGAAATCAATCAAGAACGAGTTTACTGAAAAAACTGGCATTTTCGGTGCAAACTCCATGTCTAACATTATTTGAATAGTTATTTTAAGTATTACCTTTTTTTCGCATTAAAAAGTAGCCTATGTCTTTTCTCAAGGTCTAAAAATTGTCTGTGCCAAATTTTATCAAAATCGGTGGAGCGGTTTAAGCGGGAAAGCATAACAGTCAGACAGACAGTTACTTTCGCATTTATCATTTTAAGTAGGGATACACCTTTTAATAAAGAACTATTAATGTAATATAGAAAAATTGGCCAAGTGCCTGTTGGAAGGGTTCCGTACCAGTAATTAAGTAAATTAAAGGTAAATCTTACTAAAAAATAACTTTATCTCGTTAAAACCAAATAATATATCTCTCGCGCAAAATAACTGGTTTAAAAAAAACGAAATTTCAATATAATTTTTGAAAACAGTTGTAGTTGGATAATTTTTTTTGGGTTTCATTTCTATGTGTGGGGAAACCCCAAATTGTATTGTTTTTTTTCCATGTTTGTATCAAACCCTTACTTAATCCTGTTTTTAAAGAATACATTTAACTATTAAGTTTCAACAATATAGCTCTTATAGTTACAGAAAATAATGAACATGACCTACAGACGGACAGGATAAACATTAATAATCTATAACGGTACCGTTTTTCGCCATTTGGTTGCGGACCCCTAAAAGTGTGATCGTTGGAAGCGCGCACTTCCCAGTTTTCTCCGACGGAGTCCGAACGAACCCGTATTGTTCATTTTGCGGCAGAGATTTATTATTCCCGAGGCAAACTGCCTGAAAAATGCCATTTCTGGTTGAAAATGCAAATTAATTGCGCGAACAGGAGCGACGTCGAACCGATAGTATTGAATAAAATTAGCATAACAAAGTTAACACCGTCTAAAATAAAAGCGCTAGCGGAAGCGGGAATATTTCTAACTAGCTGTGCCCGCGACTTCGTCCGCGTGGAATAGTTATTTTAAGCATTACCTTTTATTCTCAAAAAGGTAACCTATGTCTATGTCCGTTCTCAGGGTCTATAGATTGACTGTGCCAAATTTCATCAAAATTGGTTGAGAGGATTAAGCGGGAAAGCATAACAGACAGACAGACAAGCAGACTGAGTCACTTTCGCATTTTTAATATTAGTAGGGATAGGGATATAGTAGGGATGAGAGTGTAGATGATACGTACCATGCAGAGTAGGCAGACCACATGAAACGCTGCATAGACAAAACCACGACGACATGATGCGCGGCCACTTCTAGCATATTTTTTTGGGTTTTGAGTCGGCGGTGTAATAGTGACAGGTCGCTAGCATGTCGTTAAAATATACCTTAACCTATTTCCTTAGTCGCCTCTTACGATATCCACTGAAGAAATGGAGAGGTGTTATTCTAAATTCGACACCACACGGAGTGTAGATGATGGGACGAATAAAGCCAATAAAATCGTAATAACGGAAAAGAAAGCCTTGGTTTTTGTGAGTAGCAGCTACAGTGTTCGCGAATAATGTGCTTTTATTTTACTATCATCGCCTTTTTATCAATTTCTGTGTGCTCCGGGCTGCTCATACCCACCAATTGTCTTACCCTAGGTAGCTATTTGAAAAAGATAAAGCAGAAGTAAAAAGTACCTATTATAGCAATTGTGAATATTCTTTACCGATGCGAGTGTGAAAAACAAAGTTTAGTATCATTTGTGGTTTCGAATAATAATGGAGAATGTATTCACGGCGGCGACTTTCTTTATTTTCTGCTTCGTACACTTTATCCTCCTTTAGAAATTTTAAATACGCAGTAAATAAACGTAGGATATTACTTTTGGGAATTTCGTGCTTAGGAAAATCGTAAGGTAAATCAATGCTCGACGCCTTCAACGCCCAGTATATGACACTCATCCGTCACCTGTCTTACTATGACATAAGGTTGCAAGTGCCTATTGGGTCAGTGTCGAGCACAGAGACCTTACGCCGTAGCTTATAACTTGAACCGAGCCGCAGGAAAGCTGCTGACTTCAATTTGAGTTAAAGATTTTTTTACGCCCCGGCGCGAAAAGATCCGTAAAGCTTTGACGAATGATCTTTGATTTTCCATCAAAAAGCAATAGGTATCGGCTGGCATTTTGATGAAAAACACTGTTTATTCTGAAATCCAGACTGTTTCGGCGACAGAACTAATAAAAATTGGATAGAAATGCCTCTTTTAAAATTGTATCGTTGATGTTTCGCTTTTAATTTACATACATACATACAATCACGCCTGTGTTCCCTAATGGAGTAGGCAGAGCTCAAGTAACAAGACATAGACAAAACTATGATAATGAATGACTAATTCACGCTTCGATGGGTGTGTCTATGTAGCGTATCGTGTGCTCTGCCTACTCCATTTGGGAAGACAACCCTGATGTATGTATGTAATTCGAAATGTTATTGTAAATTATTGACTTGTCGTCTCTTTCTTTTCATAGCTCTGTGGTTTCGACCTTATACCAGAGAATTGCAAGAAATCTGGAGATGGTATCTTTTACCTGCTTTTGATTTGATTGAGGTCGGAGGTCAGGAAAGGGCAATAAGGCATTTTCAGGACAAAATTTAGTCAACCTAGCTCACAAGACCTTTGATGGTCAGAGCATCAAAGTTATCAGATGTTTTATTATATCATCCACGGAAACAAGTTAATGGGAAAAACAAAAAATGTAGTGTTGAAACTTGGCTGGCTACCTTCGTTTTACCAAAAAGCTTATGACAGTGTAACTAATATTTTCGTACAATTTTAGGTGTTCAATTATTATTCGTTAAGTGGACTTTCACTAATGAATAAAGTTAAATAATGTGTCACTTAGGCGTCGTGCAAAGGTTTAAATAATATCACATCGAATGGGAAGATTATTTAACATAATTTTTGCTATTTATTGTGACGAATATAAAATTGTAAAAGCCTAATTTTTTTTTACTTTTAATTCTAACTAAAAATTAAACTTCACTTTTATCATAGATGGCATAGTGCTGAATCTTATTATTTTATGGTCTTATATCGTTCTAGATAGGTCACCTGGTGGTTTAGATGACGCATGTTTTTTTCAACATGGGCCAATAGTCTAATACATTGCAGACTTTTTGTGCGCTGCAGACTCGATCGCACAAAACGTGTCCCGTCTGCGCTGCACATAGCAGGGTCCCGTTTTCACTCTTTGGCTAAAAAGCACGATCCAACCAGACCCCACGACCAACGCTCAGATTCTATGACACAAAAACAAAAACGTCGCTAGCTACACTGGACTACAAACGTCAAATAAACCCAATAACGCGTGATAGATTGAATTCGCTGTTGTTTCTAATCTCGTTGCCTAGCAACGTAACTAGATTTGCTCCCACGCAGCTACGGCTTTATTAGCCGGGGATCGAGTGGCTTCCTCCGCGTTGAAGTGTGGAAAAACATACAAACTAATTAGGCACTAATGAATGAACGGTTTATATTACAGGTCTTCTCTATTAAGCAGTGCCTTGATTCTTTGTAAAGGTAGATGCTGAAATTATTACGTGAGTACATAAATCACGCCTGCATTCCCAAATGGGGTAGGTAGAGCAAAGGAAACGCTACGTAGTCTTTTGATTTCATGTTCATACCAAGATTCGTGGCCAATTATAGGTGTAGTTCCCATTTTCCATCCTATCCTGCCTATATTTAGCCTGTCGCTTAAATTTTAACCTTTAATTAACCTTTTCCCTAAGTCGCGTCTTACAACTTACAACATCCACGGAAGAAATTGAGAGGTGCTATTCTAAACCCGAGACCACAAACCTTAGCCTAAAACATATTATCTTAGCTTATTTTTCTTAGTGGCCTCTTACATCATCTTCGAGAGAAATGGAGAGGTACGAGGGCTGCACTGAAAGTTTCGGGAAACTAATATTTAAATAACATTTTTTATCACGTATTATACCTTTTTACAATCGTCAAAGTTTCCTTATCTTAAAACACTGGCCACATAGAAAAAAAAAACAATGGTTCGGTTTCAATTGTTTTTTGAACTTGATGAGTCGCTGCCCAACATGGAATTGTCACGTGAAAATTTAAGAGCTATGATTTACTACGACTTTAAAAGTGGATTAACACAAAAATAATGTGGAGACCAGATGATTGCTGCTTTTAATAATGAAGTCCCTTCGATGACCACAATATACAGGTGGTTTTCGGAATTTCAACGTGGCCGTGTTTCCCTCATGGACAATGTGCGTCAAGGTCGACCAAAATCGGCAGTCACCCAAGAAAACATCAATGTTGTGCGTCAACTGATTACGGAAGACCGACATGTGACATATCGGGAAATTCAGGAGTCTCTGGGCATTGGAATGAGTCAAATACAAATTATTCTACAGCAAGAGTTAGGCGTGCAAAAATTGTTTTCCCGGTGGATACCTCATCAGTTGTTCGACGAACCGAAAACGACTTGTGTCGATTAGTGCCCCGAAACTTTAAATAAAATCAACAGAGGAAGCTCAAATGCAGTTTTTAGTATTGTATTGGATAATGAGTCATGGATATACGCCTATGAGGCTGAAACTAAAAACCAATTTCGAGTATGGGCCTATGAAGGCGAGATTAAGCCGACAAAAGTGGTTCGCTCTCGCAGCACGGCCAAAAAGATGGTGGCTAGTTTTGTCTCCAAATCGGGTCACGTGGCTACAATTCCTCTTGATGACCGTAGAACAGTCAATGCCGATTGGTATGCAACCATTTGTTTGCCGAGTGTGTTTGGTGAACTGAGAAAAAAAAACCTCAATCGTCGCATCATCCTTCACCATGAAAATGTCAGCTCCCATACGGCTCGGTTAACAAAGGACTATCTAGACGGTGAAAAATTCGAATTACTGAACCATCCTCCATACAGCCCTGACTTAAGCCCCAATGACTCTTTCACATTCCCCAAAATCAAAGATAAGTTACGTGGTAAGCAGTTTCAGGCGCCAGAAGATGCCGTGGAGGCGTACAAAACGGCCATTTTGTCGACCCCACCTTCAGCGTTCAATGAGTGCTTCAAAAACTGGTTTGAACGTATGTAAAAGTACATTTAATATAAGGGAGGATACTTTCAAAAGCAATAAAATTACTTTTGATAATTTTAACTGGATATTTTTTTCTATTCCCGAAACTTTCAGTTTGACCCTCGTACCATCCTTAACCCGACACTAGAGAAAATACCGGGTGTCCCGTGGCAGATTTTGGATTTCAAAGTTAATTTTAAAGATGTTTTTAATTGAGAGTATAAATGTATTTGTAATGAAAAGAAAGATGAATCATGCGGATTTTGTTTTTTAAAGCGTACTTTATCGAAATGTGTTCCATGGCAGCGCAATCACTCGGGGAATTTTTCCAGTGCATTCTGATTGATGCGCTGCAGTACTGACGGAAAAATAGCGTCAACTTTTCGAGTCATATTATCGTTTAATTCTAAAAGATTCGTCAGGTCATTATCGTATAAATTTATCTTTAAGTTTCCCCCATAGATAAAAAAACCAAAGACGTGAGATCTGGTGATCTGGATGGCTATGCCAATGTCTTTAAACCGGCTATTCGATTTTCCGAGGAAGATTTTCTCGAAGAAGGGTCATCACATGTTCCCAGAGAACTCCTGCCGCTCTCTGACCGACTAAGTTTAAAATTTCTGTACCAATTGGATCTTAAAAGGATGGAATTTAATGTCCAAGCTTGAAAAACGGTGCATTATGGTTTTTGGCAGCCGCAAACTTGACGCTTTCTTACGCTCGGAATGGCGGGGAATATTTCGCACGTTGCTTTCAAAACGTCCAATGTTTTGATCAGTCCTTCACGTTTGGCTGGGACCTGGAGGTGGTCTCTTTAACTGTTGGACGTGTTGCATGGAACTTCTGGACCCACGTCCTAATCAGAATTCCACTCGGTCCATCACTTAATAGACAAATATTGTAGTGAGAACAAAATGACCGGTGAGCTACAGCGCAGAAATTTATGCTTTAAAATACGCTTTAACTGCGAAACCGCGCTGCACGCCAGTCCACTGCTGCGCCATGGGTAAACAATCCGCACAAATGCCAAGTCAAACGGTAACACTTTCCCGCTCCCACGCGCAACCGTTGGAAAAATATTCAAATTTCAAATCCAAAATCTGCCACGGGACACCCTGTATAGTCAATACCGATTACAGAATGCTTTTGTCGCTTCTTTGGCACTTATAATCTGTTTATAAAGTTACTTTTTATAAAGTAATTAGGTACTCTGAATGTAATTTCTTTCATTGCCTACCAAGACAAATAATTACACAATACACAAAATAATAAACTATTACAATAATTAACTAAATCAAATTAATGTCGAAATTAACTTAACTTAAATGAACTCTATATATATTTTCCGTGAGGTTAAGAAAAACACCTTTCTATATCATCCTTACATATCTACATCGCGCCAATATTCACAAATGAAGTAAACAAAGCACACAAAATGTAACATAGTCAAAAACCTGAAATAAGAGAGGTCAGTAGGAAGAGATCCTTTAACGAATATTATGTTCACCTTTGTACGTACATACATACAATACTAAAAAAACCCCACGTTATGTAGCCACTTCATTATTTTAAGTGGAAACATGAATTCAATACAATTTCATTTACTTCAAAGGATACTATGTCTTATTTCCTTAGTCGCCTCTAGCGACCTCCACGGATATACTGGAGAGGTGTTTTTCTAAACCTGACACCACCCACCAAAATAATTGGTCTTTAACAATACAATTTGTCTTCCAGTTTTCCTCAGCTCTTCGTGTTGAAGTACGTATTCTGAAAGCTTTTTCATTTTTTCTGGAATGGAGTATTTGCTTCGATATTTAAGACGAATTTATCGCAAGAAATGGACGAACAATTTTATCGGAATGTAGGTTTAATTTCCTGTTTCCAGTTAAAATTACAACGTTACTAAGCCACCGGTTGGCTACGGTTGTACTGTAAAAGATCGTCAAGATCAAACATTAAGAAGGTATACAGGATAGATATTACTATCATTAGGATCCGCGGCTGCTGTTGCCAAACGCGCACTATGCGCCACCACTCTGTTCGCGTCGCGTGTGTTCTGTGTCGCGGCAACGGGTATATTTTCAAGATTTCAACAGTAATAGTTCTCATGGCTCTATAAGTTTTCCGTTTTTTGCTGTATGAACTACTGTGGTGCAGGGTTAGAATAGCACCTCCCCCTTTATTCCCGTGGGTGTCGTAAGAGTCAACTCTGGGAAAGAGTTAGTGTATTGTGGGCAATGAGCTAGCAACCTCTCACCGCAATATCACGTTTAACCATCTGGCTACCCTGAATTTGCTAAACGTGGCACTGGATTTTTGAATTCATGTGCTCTGCCTACCCCTCATGGGAATACAGGCGTGAGAATATGTATGTATGTATGTATGAACTACTGTGTGCTACGGAATTTTGTCATTTGGCCTCGAAACCCTAAAAAATGGGAAGGTTGTCAATTCAGCTGTTTTTTCGTGCGATGTGTCCACCGTTCGGCGGACAGACTGTATTCAGTGAATCTGATTACATCTGGCAATCGACTGGAATGCTGTGGGAAAAACTACCAAAAATAGATATACGGGAAATGAAAATGAAATAGTATCTACTTTTTGATATAAATGAGTGCGGGATATTTGTAATTACGTTATTAGCCCCGAATCTCGAGGCACCTTGCCCCGAGACGATGTTTTTCAATACTTTTGCAGATAATTTCGAGAATTCGAAGACGTGACAACATTTTTTGCGGTTGTTAAGGCTGCAGATTGGAATAGTTTTTGGTATGGTTGTGAGTATTGACGGAGGGCTTGCAACGCGTACAAAATATTATAAAGCACTTCCATATTGTGACTTACCTATTAGTTCATAGAATAGAATTTTTCCCGGTCTCAAATGACTTTGGTCAATTTTGATACTGTGTCAAGTTAGTGTGGTTTTGTATTAGTAAACAACGTGTATGGATTAAAGCCGTAGTAGCCTATCGGTTCGGCCTGTGGCCTCTCATACACAAGCCCGTGGGTTCAAATCCCAGGCTGGTACTTCTAAATTTTTCGGAATTGACGTGCAAAATCGAATTTAATATTTACCACTAGCTATTCGGCGAAGAAAAACCTTCTAAAGAAACCTGCACACCACCACCAATCCCTGCAATCACCTGCAATCCGGATTGGGTCCACGTGGGAACTATAGCCCTCTCGTACTGAGAGGAGGCCAGTCCCAGCAGTGGGTCGTTTATAGGTTGCCTCGAGCCGCGACAGGCTGGGTACTTAACAAATTAGAGCGCGAGTAAAAGCGCTTTTGTCGTGACACATTCGCGAATAATGTACCTCCGCATCGAAGCTTTTAGCGCGCCATTATCAATTTGCTGTCAGCTGTGAATAGATCCGATAGTGGTGATGCTTACCTGGAATAGAAAGAACAAGTTAATAGAATACCTAATCTGTTAATCGTTAAAATCAGGGGAAACTGAAGTCTTTAACTCTCTTTTTGACAGAGTGGAAAATGGATTTGTGGTTAATTGGGTTTGTGCAGGCCCGAAAGTTATATGGGACAACCGAATACAACTGTCTTGAAATGCTATAAATAAATGCAATGGTGTCATGGTGCTTCTGGTTTTGTACCCTTGTGTACCCTTCAACGGCCAAGTCGAACAACATTAACAATAATAATAAAGAAATCGCAGTAAGGAACCTCAGACTTGGCTCGACTTTGTCTAGATTTCATTACTTTTTTAGAGAAGCAGTTCCATCGAGACTTAGCTAGTTTTTTACAACTGTTTTTGGTGGGATATTATTTACCGTGTATTTCCCCGTGTGGTGCCGGGTTAGAATAACACCTCCCCCTTTCTTATTTAGGGTTAGTGTACCTATTGTGGGCGATAGGCTAGCAACCTGTTACTGTAATATCACGTTTAACCATCTGGTTACCCTGAATTTGCTAAACGTGGCACTGGATTTTTGAATCCAGGTGCTCTGTCTACCCCTCTTGGGAATACAGGCGTGAGAATATGTATGTATGTATGTATTATTTACCGTTAAATCGATAGTAAAATCTAAGTAAAAACAATCCAATATTTCTTAGATAAAAAAACCTTAAGTAAATACCTACACTTTTTTCTGAAGCCTCATTTACTTGATAAATATATCTAACTGCCAGATATCATTAATCTATCCAGGTCACAGCCAGGTAGATCAAAGTAAGCTCACGCCTACTAAATATTATTTTCCACAAAAAAGCAGTTCCTTTGGCAACGAACCGTGTATCCGCCATTTTCTGCCACAACCTGTTTCTTACGAAGATTTCCCTTAGTTTTTGCGAGGGCAATGTTGATTTATATCTCGTAAGCATGTCATGATCAGGCTTGAATGCTTGCCGCATATTATATGGGTGTAGGAGGAAAGTGGTTGAAGTAATGTAGCTTCATTCGATTCAATTTAACAGTGATGTATCTTACAGCGGAGTGTGTAAGGAGAAAAATAACGTTCAAACTTTGGAAATAAAAAACCTTTTAATTTGAATATTTTTTAATAAATAATAACACCTCTCCATGTTTAATCAGTGTGGTTGAGAATAACGCCAATCCATTTTTTCCGTGGATGCCGTAAAGGGAATAGGTTTTAATTTTATTATGCTATAGACGACGAGCTGTTTTGAACCTAAAATTATTGTAGAAGTGGCTACAGTTTTGTCTATGTAGTATTTTGTATGCTCTGCCTATCCCGTTTGGATAAGCGGAACTGTTTTAGAATAGTGAGTTAAATACATGATAGTGGGAAAAAAAAGATCACGTAACAAGTTTATAGTGTAGCCTATAAAAAACCGCCTCACCAATAAAATTCATAACCCAACGACCCTCACCCCTACATATACAACATACAATCACGCGTGTGTTCCCAAATGAGGTAGACAGAACAAACGAAACATGTCATAGACAAAACAATGACTAAGCATTTCACGCCTCGCAGCCACTTCTAGCATAATTTTAGGTTTAAGAACGGACGGAAGAGGTAGAATAGTGTCAATTTGCTAGCCTATCGCTTGAAGCATGCCCAAACCTCCTTAGACGTTTCTCACGACATCCACGGAAGGAATGGAGAGGTGTTATTCTATCCCGACACCACAAAAGAAACCCTCACCCTTCGTGACCCAATTTTACAGTTTCACCAATATACGTTTGAGGAAAGTATTGGAACAACCTGAGAGCGTAATAGGAGGAGGCAGTTTCCTCTTATTTTGCTTCAGTGCGTAGAGAAGTGACACTGAGGTTCATTGTATTATGTTTACTTTGTAATGGAATGTTTTCACTTGATTTAGCTTACAAAACTACGCGTCGCGACGCGTGACTCGATAACGCACTCTGATTCACAATCGTTTCATATACACAGGTTGAAACCAAGCTAGCTTTAAAATTGAAAAGTGTAAGGCTGCGAACAAACGGCGAGTTTAAAACGAGCGTCGCCAGCGCCATGGATGTTGATTTATGCGTTTGTAAGTTTAAAACACGCGTAAACGCAATACAATTGCGCGCGTGAATCGCGCTTGCAACTCGTTTAAAGTGTGTACGAAGGGGCGATGGAGGGGCAGAGGTGCGGATCAAAACGTAGAAGCAACGAGTGCCTACAACGCGTCTGTATCGCTGTATCTGCGCACATACGCGTAGTAGACGCGCATTTCACGTTCACGATCAACCCATTTGCTTTTTCTTTGATCCACACAAGGTTGTGGTCGAATCTGATTTGAAGCGTGTATACGCGCGTCATTTTGCGCGTCGACTGCGCGTTTAAAATACGCCGTGAACTTGGGATCTAACGCGTGACAATTGAAACCCAAACCCAGGCACGTTTGAAATCAATTATTGAACGAATGATTTACCAAAAATTGTTTCACGCAAGCAAACTGACAGACGATTGTGAAGGGTTGGAACTCAATCGAATTTGAATCCTATTGTCGGTGTGATTTAGTTCTAAATTCAAACTGCTCAAGAATCGTTATTATCTTGGTTTGAGAGAGCACAGCAAATTTTTGACACCTCTCCATTGCGTTTGGCACTGCGAGCTTTGGATACTTAGTCGCTTTTACCTGGATAAAACGATGCGGAAACTTGCCCCCACAAAAAAAAAATCTTGCTAAGATATAATTATGCCGGTATCTATATGACATTAGATTCTCACTCATCATCACTACTCTAATGCGACAAACAGAAAAAAGTTAGTGCGGCAAACGATATGCCAGGACGAAAAAGTTTTTAAATTTATAAGGGTAACGAAAACCAAATTAACCTTGTAGAAAAAGTACAAAGCACGCATATTCAAAGGAAGTAGGCTGAGCACACAAAATGTCACATAGACAGAACCTTGATTATGACTTTTTCAGGCTTCCAGCCGCATCTAGCATGATTTTAGGTTGTAGCGGATTGAAAAGCCAGCCAAGAGTAAAGGAATGGTGATGGAAAGGGTTTGAAAACAAGATGGAAGATTTAGTATAATAGTAGGTAGGTAGGTAGCCTCATAATCATAATATATATCATCATCGCCTAAAGTAGGTATACCTAAACTCATTTACCTCCTCTACCGCCTCTACGCCATCAGCGGGAGAAATGGAGAGGTGTTTTGACCTGACACCACAAAAAGTGAGTTATGCTAATATGTCCTAATTAACATTTAATTTAAAGCAACTGCCTCAAACTTGTATAATTAATTGAGGAGGTAGAAACGTAGCCATTAGAGAGGCATCGAATTCTTTTCGTTTGGAAATACAATCCCTCAGGCTTTCAATAAAGGAGTGGCTACAAAAAATGTACTTGTAAAGGCTCGAGAAATGCGACTTAATTTATTTAAGCACGGCATAGAGGAGAAAATTACAGGAGGCATTTTGTTTAAAACAATCGATTGTGTTTTATCTAAGGTAACAGTACCAATAGCACTACCAGTTTTTTTTTAAATAACGTTAAAAAAATGGTTGCCTGTAAAGTCGGTTTTACGGGCGAAGATTTTACGTGACAACGTCTTTTTCTCGGTAGAATATTTATTGATTTAAGACGTTGTCACGTCAACTCCCAATCGTGACAGCTGTCCATGTCTGCGTTTGACGTCTCACATGATACCATAGAGGCTTCGCACTATCGAAGCGCCACCTCCTTAACACTGCGGGCCTCTCTCTCGTTCGGTGACGTCATCGTAACGTTACCGAGCGTTACACTTTTTCATAAGTGACTCCCAGCCGCAACCTAATTTAAGACGTTGTCACGTCAAAAATTCTACTAGCATACCAGAAGAGTTCCAGCTAGACATTATTGTGTATTGTCAGTCCATGCAGTGTCTAGCCCTTATACATGTCATAACATAATAGATGAATGAGCTTACGTGTGCGTGTGCGGCTGTTTTGGTGTCTGGCATTTTATTTCATTTTTAGTTTATTATTTTCTTATTGTTTTAATTTTAATTATAGGTATAGTTTGGGGAATGCAATGGTCGATAGTTGTATGTTGTAGTTACTAAGTACATAGAATATTGTTATTCATGTTAATGTAGTCTGGTTTTCTCCGATGCTTACGCAAATTTCAGGGCTTCGCTGAAAACCAGCGTTGCTGCACTTTACTGATGCAGCAACTTATGCTGAGCCCATTTTTCGGTTCACTTGCGTCACCTAGACATACTGTTATAGTTGTAAGATTTTTATTTATTTTTTGTTATTTTTGTATGGTGATGGTTTGGACCTAAAAATAAACATTTTTTCTTTCTTTTCTTTCTTTCTTTCAATTCTCGACGCCTCAACGCCCAGTAGATGGCACCCATCTGTCACCTGTCTTACTATGATATAAGGTTGCAAGTGCCAAGCATTGGGTCAGTGTCCAGCACAAGGACGTTTACCTTATGTAGGTAGCGTTTTATGTGTCCTGCTTACATCATTTGGGAATACAGGTGTGATGTAATCTATGTGTAATATTTTCGATCATAGCTAATTTACTTTGATCCTCCTCGGAGTTGCGCCAAAACAACGAAATTTGTCAAGAAACTGTCTAACCAACTTACACGCGAACTGCCACCAAAATATCGTAAATCAAGTATCGTTTACCATTGATTCGTTTAAAATTATATTAAATTGCGTTTGTTGGCAATTAGTTGCCTTTGAGTCGGTTAGAACTTAGATAATTGTTGGACCAAACTTCCCGAGGCTGTGGTGGGGGTACCGAGTCGAGTTGATTCCCAACCTGTACAATTGAAATATTGGCTCGGAAAGTATTTGCACTTTCGATACTAAGTTTGACTTTGAAAGTTGCAAATGAATTGGAAAATGGATAATTTGCTTCTCGCGTCCAATCGAGCGGAAGTACAGACTTGGCCAAAAGTGTTTAGCGTGTCTATATTGTCCCATCACTTTATACTGTTGGGTTTAGAATAACACCTTTCCATTTCTTCCGTGGATGTTGTGAGACGACTAAGAACAAAGGTTTAGGTGTGCTTTAGGCGACAGGTTAACCTATCACTGTTATACCCGTTGCATCGATGTTTGAACCTAAAATCAAGCTAAAAGTGGCTACAAAACGTGACACAGCCTTTGATTTGGATCTGTAACGTTATGTGCAGACACTTCATTTAAAAAATACAGGCGTGATGATGTAGGTAGATACTACAAAAATTTTGTGAAAAAAGGCAATACTACTTTCAAACACGATGTTACTTAAGAGGAAATGGAGCGGTCACATTTTGTATGGAAACGTAGTCCCCTGATTCCTCGCTGGATATTACCCGTAGAACAATGATTTTTCACATCAACAATCTAATGATATATTAGCATGTTCCTATGTTTTCCTTTTTTTCTTTATTGAATTATTAAAGGAGATATTAACCTTCAAAAACATGAAAAATTGGCAAGTTTTTTCCGTTGTGTTCAAACCTCTAGAAACCAATTTTAACACAATTATATCAAAATATAAGAACATAGAAACACGGTTATGACATTTCTTAAACATTTCATGAAAAAACATATTTAATCGGTTAAGTTTTGGAGAAGAAATCAGGGGACTACGAAACGTTGTTTTTGAATAATTTTCATAGGTATTTTCGGTCCGAGCTGTAGTTGTTCTTATCGCACTCGACGTCGTCTGGGCAGGTCACGGCGCGACAGCAATAGATTTAGCAAATACCTATTTTTCAATTCCTTCGACCGGCATATTTCCTCTTAATAGTAATAACTTTTTATCAGAACTGCCATGACCCTGAGCAACTGAGTTCCGAATTAATATCAGTTTTCGATGCGAACCCCTAACGACCACCCTCGTTACATGAAGGATCATTAAACTAAGATAGCTCACTAATTGAATACGGTCACCGCCGTTGGCTTAAAGACATATGAAACACTAGTTTCGTAACCAGTTACAAATGATAGCTTAGTTACGAGCGAGGCGCTATATAATCCTGTATGATGTCGGGTTAGAATATCATAGTCTAAGATCCCGCCATACAACGACCTTCACCGAGCTGGTTAATGGATCAAACATATTTTTTACAAAAAATATATCGCATATATGGGTTGCCTAGCAAGTTTCAGTCCAGGATTTTTTTTTTGTTATTTCACCGGTTTGGTTAATACCTAGATAAATTTTATACCAATCGAAAGTATGCAACCCATAGTAGGTATATGAAAAAGTAAGATGGCCTATTTTTTTTCTGTCATAACTCTTGGGTTGCCAGGTATGAACAGGTAAATCAATACTAGTAATTTGTACAGGAAAAAAAAAGGCAACCTAACTTTTGCATATACTATGGGCTGCATACTTTTGATTGGTATAAAATTTATCTATTAACCAAACCGGTAAAATATTTTAAAACAAAAAACAAAAATGTATTCAAAATATCCTGGACTGAAAGCTAGGCAAGCTAGTTCCTGAGATTAGCGCGTTCAAACAAACAAACAAACTCTTCCTTTTTATAATACTAGTATAGATTCGCTCGTTCGCGTGTTAGTGCGCAAGGCTCGTTGCTCCCGATAATGGGTCATGAATCGGTCAGAGATATGTCGAACTGATCTCGATAGGAAGATTTCTTTAAACGCAACTAGTACATACATCATCACGCCTGTATTCACAAACGGGGTTGTCAGAGCACACAAAACGCTACATAAACAAATCCATTACTATTTCTTGCATAATTTTTAGGTTTTGAGTGGGCAGGTATAATAGTGACAGGTTGCTAGCCTGTCGCTTAAAATATAACCTAATTCTTTAGTCGCCTTTTATGACATCAGCGAAATGGAGAGGTGTTTATATCCGACACCACGCGGATAACAACTAACAAACTAACTCGAGATTTAAAGTCGTTATAAACTATACCTACGGCTATGAGAGAGAGAGAGAGAGAGCGAGAGAGAGAGAGAGAGAGACGAGCGCCAGATAGCACCTACTGAATAGTCGAGCCGGGAATGCGTAATAAAGTTGAAATAGTGCGAATACTAGGCGCGGTATGCCTCTATACCTCATTCACGGACACAAGTTAATATAACGCTCTCTCTGTCACGTAATCCCATACAAAAGATCAAGACAAAAAGTCCAAGACGTTTGACAATCTCGAAAAACGTGCTCACACCTCTTGCTATAAGAGAATTTTAATTTTTAGTTAGCATTGGAAGTAAAAATTTAGGCTGTTCAAATTTTAAAATTTCATATTCGTCATAATAAATTGCAAAAATTATGTTAAATAGTCTTCTCATTCAAAATCATTTATTTTTCACGACCCCTAAGTGACACATTATTTAATTTTATTCATTGGTGAAAGTCCATTTAACAACAAGTAATAATTTAATAAGTATTTAAAATTGTACGAAAATTAGATTATGAAGTAACAATCTGTCAAAAGCTTTTTGATAAAACAAAGGTAGACAAGTTCAAACACTGCATTTTTGTTTCTCCCACTAACTTGAAGATAGTAAAGACCTTAACTAAGGCAAACGTCCGAACGAGGTACACTTAAGGTCCGACCACACCGCAGCTTAAAATCCGGTCTCGCTGCGGAATCGCAGTGTCGCGTCGTTTTCGCACCGGTTTCGCCG